>JAIUZE010022573.1:0-26538 GCA_022085475.1 Heliosperma pusillum
AAATTCCAAATACGAACTCGGAATTTCAAAATACGACTCGAAACAATAAATTCTATTTTAAAAACTTAACCTTGCTGAAAAGTATCCTTAAGAAATTTTACTAGAAAAATTGGGTACTTTTCGGGTTGTTACACACTCTGTCGGGCAGTGACCATAATAGAGTCCCTTATCAAAATTGTTAAAGCCTGGTCGTGGCGGGGATTTCTATCTTATTCCTATGAGTCGATTCTTTAGGCTGGCGACCATTTACCTGAGTCGGTGTAGTTTCCGATTGACTTTGGTTTTTGTCCTAGGTCGTGCCGTGAAAGGAGGCCGATTGACATCTTCTGGGTCATGGTGATCTGCATCATACAGTGTAAGATGGGTCAACACGAATTGTCCACCCACGTTGGGTATTAACATCTTCGGGCCCCTCGAGGAGTAGTAACTGGAAATGCGTGGCCACGCTCGGAAGAGATCTCTGATAAATTTTCCGGTCAGACAGTTACTCTCCCAGATCGAGAAAACTCTCTATTTATAATTTCAATTGCAAGTGCGACCTGTAAGACACCTTGCAATGAGTGGGAGGATGTGACGCAAAAGAGACAAGAGAATCGGTAGCACACAACTTGTCGAGACAAGTGGGAGAAATTGTAGGAGGAGGAGTCCTCCGCAATAGTGTTGCTACATGCACAACTTGTATCGGACAAGTGGGAGATTGTTGGAGTAAGTGTCCTCCACAATATTGCATTTATATAATAAATCTCACTTGGAATATCCGTGACATGATTAGTATATTTTGATACTCCACGTCAGTTGATTAACGTAAATCGGTAACGCTTGGCTGACTAGAGTTTGACGTTATTGTCGTATGACGGCGGTAATCAACTGATCCCTTTAGGTCACACCTATAGGATGAGACCCAAATAGAATACTAATTATTTGTATACGATACATTTTAATTAGAGCATTACATATATTTGATATGTACGTTTAGTTACAAGAGTTATTTATTGGAAACTGAGCTACGAACTCATTCCACTTAAGTTTATTAGTCAATTATATGATAACTGACTGAATAAATTTTACGTCTAATTTTAATACGATTGAATAAGATTTAATTTAGTGATTAATAGTTAATTCATTAAATTAGTTGAGGTTATGCATATACTTTGAGGTAGAGGTGATTAGTTAATTATATTTACAAGGAGTTGTAAAATAAACTAACTAGGCATTGTGGGACACATTATATATTGATATAATGATAAAATATCACTTAAAATTTAAGTGTATATTATTTATTAATTTGAGTCATATAATTGTTATATGATCAAATTAACCCTTAATTATACAAGATAATTAAGCATATGATTATAAGTATTTGTGGGACAAATATCAAAAATCAAAATGGACCACATGACACTAGTGGGGGCCGAAATCATGTAGTGTATAACATGATGGTTGTTGTTTCTTGTATGATACTACAACATGTGATCATGTCATGTTTATAACACATGATCATGTTCTTATTCACTTCTACACTCAACTAATTTGCATGAGATTATTTTAAGCAAAATAAGAGGCCTTTAAGGCTCACTTGGCCGGACCATATGTGTCCTTTATATGGACAAAATTGTTGTTCATTTCCACACACAAGTTCATTCTTATTTTGCATGTTTATCACTCTAAAGTCCTCATCTCTCTAAAACTCTCAAACACTATTATTTTTCCTATTACTAGAGTAGTAATAAATCTAATATTCGTTCATATTATCACTTGTGTTTTCTAGTCAAAAACTAAGTGATTATTTTGGGTTTAATCTTGGGTGCAACAAGAAGGAGACCTTCTACTTTGGAGGTTGTTTTATGGAGGATCATCTATAAATTTCATGCTCAAGAACAATAAGAGGGAGTTCTTATTGTGCCCATATTGAACCGAAAATACCCCATGTAAGGATGTTTTCGCCTTATCTTTTTTTTTATGCTTTTATATTTGCATGCATGATAACTAAATCCTAAATCATTAAGTTAATGTAATTTAATGAACTAATTAGAGGATTCTAATTAGAGGTCTAGAACTTTCATCAACTACCTTTGGTAAATCTTTTACCGAAGCCCACACCTCATCACCGGATAATTTGTTTTCGGCAATGCGATCCTCGGTATGCCTATTCTTTAGAAAGTGTTTACAATTAGTGCGGAACGGATAATGTTGAGGTGTTAAAAATTCATGGTGACAATCAAACCAACAAACCTTTATACTATGATTAAGGTAAAATGATTTATAGTTTGGACAATAAGGATAAGCACGATATCCACTTGTACTCCAACCGGAAAGCATGTCATATGCAGAAAAGTCATTGATCGTCCACATTAATACAGCCTTTAATAAGAAGTTTTGTTTCTTAGAGACATCGTAAGTTTCAACTCCCATTTCCCAAAGTTTTTGCAGTTCCTCAATCAACGGTTGGAGGTAGACATCCAACTTGTCCTTAGGGTTTTTAGGACCAGGAATAATCAAAGATAAGAACATGAATTGTCTCTTCATGCATAACCAAGGAGGCAAGTTATACGGAGTAAGGATAACATGCCACGATGAGTAAGACCGCCCGAATTGCCCATAAGCAGAAAACTCATCTGTAGACAACCATAGCCGAACATTACGAGGCTCACTTGCAAATTCAGGATGCATATTATAAAAATGCATCCACGCTTCACCGTCACTTAGGCGTGACATTGTCCCAGTTTCTCTTAATCGAGAGTTTTTATGGTGCGAACTCATCTCACTTGCTATGTGTTTGGATGCAAAAAGTCGTTGTAACCTTGGCTCCAACGTAAAATAAGTTACTGGTTTACAAGGTACTCATCTCCCACTTGAATTAGGTTTACTTTTATACCGACTAGCATGACATTTTTTGCACTCCTCAAGATTAACATCTTCTTGCCAAAAAAACATGTATCCGGTAGGACATGCATCGATTTTTTGATGTGGTAATTGCAATCCTTTGAGCACGCTTTTAATCTCATGACAATTGCGCGACATTTGATTATTCTTTGGAATAATGTCGCCAATGAATGAGATAATAACATTCACACATCTAAGAGACAAGTTGTGTTCACATTTGAGTGTTAACAACCTAGCTGCCGCTTGCAACAAACACATCGTACTTCCCTCAAACAATGGTTTTTCAGCTTTCTCTAACATTTTAAAAAATGAAGACACAGTAGGGTGTGGGGTTTCGTAACGCACTTCTTCGTCGGAAAGGTCATCGGGATTGAGTCGCTCCTCCATTATGCCGTCAACGTCAAAACGTAACGCATTTTCCACCAACTCTCGATATGGATTTTCACTACCTACAACACTTGTACTTGAACTTTCTACGATGGACAACTCCTCACCGTGATGCATCCATACATAGTATTCATCAACAAAACCATATTTGGAAAGATGATTTCGAACATCCGCACTCAATCTAAAAGCTGTGTTTTTGCATTTCTTACATGGACACCTCATCTCACCTAAATTTTTGTATGAACTACATTGGACAGCAGATTTCATAAACTCCCTGACCCCATTGGCAAATTCAACTCTTGGTTTCTTTCTTTCATCTAATCATTCGTACATCCATTGTCGTTCTAATCTTTTCATGTTTGTAATCTACATTTCAATATATATATGCCATCAAATTAAACAATATATACACAAACAACAGTATAACAACCACAAACAAGTAAGGCCTCCACGAAAATCCGCCTTCGAGTCCTTATCACTCCAGCCTAAACCCGTCAATGTACATTTCGGGTCACTAGTAAACACGTACTTGTGATTTATGATAGAGTCAAAAATTCGGGGGCAATTCCCTTAAGTTCTCAAAATACACAATGTAGAAGAAATAATGACTTCACATATGTATTTCGAGAACATTAAAGGAATCGTTACCAAACTCTTTTTTCATTAATAAATCTCAAGTATGTGTTCACCACCTATAAGACTTGAAACGTACAAAGACAGTCCCAAAACGGGTACTAGGTCATCAACAACAACAGCAACAAACAATTTCAACATGATTTATCTAACTAGCAACAAACAAACAATTTCAACCTGATTTACATAACTAACAACAAACAAACAATTTCAACATGATTTACATAATCATCAACAACAACAGTAACAAACAATTTCAACATCAGTATTAACAATAATATCACATGGTTAATCAAGAAAATTATAAAAAAAAAACGAACATTAACATAATATACATAACTAGCTAATTTTGAATAACAAAGTTACATAACTAACATTATATTCTAACTTTTATGCACATAACATTTTTAAAATAAGTTAAGTACTTCCCAACCTATAATTTCAACATAAACATCAACAATAATAAAATCAACACCAACAATAATTTCTACATAAATAATAACAATGGTTATTATCCTAGGGTCAATTAACACAATTTTAAAAACAAAAATCAGAAATTTACCTATTAAAAAGAAGAGAAGAAAAAAAGAAAAGACGGACGGTGAACGTAGCACCTGCTAGCCGGAAACTGGAGGACAAAATTAAATATAAAATATAAATTAAACAATCATAAATCATATTAATACAAAAAAAACATTTAGATGTACCTACCAGGTGGCAGGCACGGTGGCGACGACGCTTGAGGAAGGAAGGAGGTTGGGGAGAGAGGACGCCGGAGGAGGAGGAAGTCGGAGGAGGGGGAAGCCGGAGGATGGGGGAGCCGGAGGAGAAGAAAAAAAGGAAAAAAGAAAAGGAGAAGAGAAGAAGATGAGAGGGGCAGAGGACGCCGGAGGTAGGCCGGAGGAGGGCAGGGGAGGGACGCGAATGGACAGGGAAGGTGGGGGTAGGAGGAGGGGGAAAGTGGCGGCAAGAGGGAAGGGGAGGCCGCAGGGAGAGGGGAAGGTCGCCGGAGGTAGATGGTGGTGGTGTGAGTGTCGCCGGAGTTCAATTTAGGGTTTTTGGGTTTGGGTAAATTTTAGGAAAATGTTAATAGAAATGGTAAAGGGGTCGCGTGATTGGGAATTATGTGAAGTTTTTTTGTGACGGAAATTGCGTCACATAAAGTCAAAGGTTGACCAATATGACTTTTTGTGACGGACATTCCGTCACAAATATTGACCATCTTGACTTTTTGTGACGGAATTTCCGTCCCAAAAGTTGACTAATTTAACTTTTTGTGACCGAATTTCTGTCACATGTTTAAATCATAAACCTCCAAAATTATCCCATTCAGTCAAATTATGTGACGGAAATTCCGTCACAAAAGTCAAATTACTCAACTTTTGTGACGGAATTTCCGTGACAAAAGTTTACTAATTGGACTTTTTGTAACGGAATTTCCGTCACATGTTAAACTCATAGACCTCTAGAGTTATCCCATTCAGTCAAACAATGTGACGCAAACTCCGTCACAAATGTCAAATTAGTCAACTTTTGTGACGGAATTTCCGTCACAAAATTTGACTAATTTGACTTTTTGTGACGGAATTTCCGTCGCATGTTAAACTCATAGACCTCTAGAATTATCCTATCAGTCAAACAATGTAACGGAAATTCCGTCACAAATGTCAAATTAGTCAACTTTTGTGACGGAATTTCCGTCACAAAAGTTGACTAATTTGACTTTTTGTGACGGTATTTCCGTCACATGTATTAACTCACAAGACGGAAATATTGTGACGGAAATTCCGTCATATATATTGACCAGTTTGACTTTTGTGACGGAAATTCCGTCACAATTCTTTGGCGCCACTGACTTTGTCAATGCGCCATATTTGTTTGACAAAAATTCCGTCACAAGTTTTGGCGCCATGATATTTGTAGCGGAATTTCCGTCACAAATATTTTTCCGTCAAAATTCTGTCAAAATTTCAAAATGTTTAACGGACTAAATTTCCGTCATTATTCTGTGTTTATTTAGTAGTGATATCATTTTTGAACCATTCATGTAAATTTGCTTATCACTCTACATCTTTCTAAACTTCACTAAACTTAAGAAGTTTACCCAACTTAGAGTTCATATTTCTAATAAAAATTACTAGTGTAGTAATAACAGTTATTAGATTTATAATTAAGGGCTACTACATTTATACTAATGTAGTACTCCCTCCTATCCAATCCAATGTACTCGTGGGTCCGAGCACAAATTTTAAGAAAAATGTATCACAAATGGTAAAAGGTCATAAATTGCCCTGGAATTTTAATGTTTAAAAGTAGTCTATTTGATGGTATTGTATGTAATTAAATAGGTGTTGCAAGGATAAAATGGTCTAAATGTTATCCAAAAAGGAAATGTGTACATTGGATTGGATTGTACAAAAATGGAAAGTCGGTACATTGGATTGGATAGGAGGGAGTATTTTGTAGAGATTAAAGGGTTGTCTTGGGTGCTACTAATATGAGTGTTCTTACACTTAGAACTTGGAAAATCATCCTCATCATACTAGATCAAGAACAATATTTGAAAGGAGTTCAAATATTGTGCCCACTTCTTTAATAATCAATGTAAGAAATTGTTCTTTCCTTATCTTTTGTTATGCATGCATAAGATCCACATAGTTTAAGAGTAACTATTCATAAAAATGATATTAGAAATTGGGCCGCATGTTTGATATGCAAAACGATTTGTGCAGTTCATAAGTTTGTCGCAAAGCGATAGCTCAAATTCTTGTGTCTACCCCTTGGTCGTTATCTACGTGCCGATACGGTCGTTTTGACAGTCATTAGGGGTAGACACAAGTATTTGACTGTCAAAACGACCGTATCGGTACGTAGATAACGAAAAAGATTACAACGGATCTAAGGATCTAAGGATCTATGTCGAAATCTACCACAATTCCATAAAAAAACGCGAAAATCTTTTTTTCAAAGTAGGAAACTGCTTGGGAAATGACGCAGCGAGCGCTGCCCCTCTTCCAAGAGTCGCAGTGCCTGCTACGCCTCTTCCCCTGCTCGTTTTGCCTAGTTCCGGAATATTTCTAGATTTCATTCCGTGTTCGAGTCATTCCAAAACTCTTCGGATTTTCTCCCTATAAAAGGAGAGGTTCGTGCTCACTTTCAAGGCACGCGAGTGTTCCGCCCTTTCTTTCTCTCTCTTTGTATTCTAGACCTTGCTCTAAGCATTTTGACATCTACGTGCTTGATCAATCGACCACGTAAGCTTAGATCCTTCTAGGTTCCATTCACGTATTGCATAGACCTACCAATTTGACCACTACACTTAATCAATTTAACTAATAGGTTTTCGATCCACTTATAAGGGCACTTTCTTTACATTCGAGTCGACCTATGGCTAAAACGCAACTTAGTTAATCTCGTTTCGTCAACATGTAAGTCTGATAGTGTTTAATCCATCTTTTGTATTTTATTTCGTATTGTATTCAATTATGTAAGATTCATGTCGGATTTATGTCAAACCCTTTTCAAATATTTAGTTTTATTAGTTTTATTTAAGGCACTTTCTTTATAGTTCGTCTTACTCTAATAATCAATATTAGAGGGCCTTTGACATCTTTAGATCAAGATAGTGTCTTACTGGTTTAAGTCGCCAAATTTATTTTGGCAACTGAAATCAGTCGCCAACATCGGCCGCCTTAACGCTGTTTTCTTGTAGTGCTACCTAATTACTTTGTAAAGACAAATGAAAGTGACAACATTCCCTCAAGCATGTGAGGTTGCCGGTCATGAGCTTGAGTAAGAAGGAAATTTTTCCTTCTTATTCCTACACTCCATACACTATAATATGAACACGGGTTTGTGACGGAAATTCCCGTCACAAACGAGGCCAAACCGTCAGAAAAAGCGCTTTTGTGACGGAAATTCCGTCACAAAAATTTGTCACTCTAATTCGTCACAAAAAGAGGAATTGTGACGGAATTTCCGTCACAAAAGATATTTGTGACGGAATTCCCATCACAACCCAAAAGTCCAGGTCAAGCTCTTGGTCAACGAAAGTCAATATTTATAACGGAATTTCCGTCACAAATAATGGCTTTTGTGACGGAAATTCTGTCACACATATTGACTTTCGTTGACCAACAAACTTTTCAAGGCAACATAAGTCAATTTTTGTGACAAATATTCCGTCACAAATATTGACATTTGTGACGGAAATTCCGTCACAATTATTGACTTTTGTGACGAAAATTCCGTCACACATATTGACTTTTTTTTATCAGAAAAGTCTGGTCGTCAACAGAAGTCAACCTTTGTGACGGTAATTTCGTCACAAATATTGAATTTCGTTGACCAGAAGTCAATATTTGTGATGGAAATTCCGTCACATATTAACCCAGTAGTTGCACGAATTAGCTGGTTTCTGCCAGCCACAATGCAAAATATGCATTGTTTTACATCGACAAATCCTGCAATAAATCAATTCCATTGTCGACCACAAGGCGGGAATCTAAAAAAAAGCACGTATCAACATCAAAAATCACAACCAAATCCTCATTTACATAAACTTAATGGTTTATACAAACAACCTAACTATTTCAAGTTTATACAATACATTAAAGTGAAAGGTTTATGGTTCATACAAACAACCTAGCTATTCTAAGCTAATGGCTCTACATGACCACTAAATCCGTGACCGACATCGGTGAAGTCATCCTTACAATGTGGTTGAGGGATCCCCGAACACGTGTTGTTGCCCCCGGAAAAATTAAACCTCTCTCTCATGAACGCCTCCATGCGTTCTTGTCTCTCTTGAGTGGGTTGCATATCCATTTGCATTTGACTCATTTGCTCTTTCAATTGCGAATTCTCCTGTGAGAACTGAGCAATAATTGACGATGAGTAAGATGAACCAGAAGGGTGATGCCTACCTCTGGTAGGCTCGAACAACTGCGAAGCCGCCGATCCCAACCCGAAGAACCTCGATCTATCGTTGTAACCCCCAACCACATCATTGTACACTTCAAACAGGTCTGGTGGGGCTCCGGTAGGTGTTGGCTGACTCGTCTTCTTTTGCTACGCCTCCTGAAAATCAACAAAAAAAAAATATTTATGAATTATATAAAATAAATAATACCAATCTAAGGAAAGAACAAAAGTAAAAAGAAAATGCATGAGAAAACTTACGTTCGTCTCTGATGCTCGGGGGCTAACCCATTCTCCATCTTTCTTTTTCTTCGACTACTCCATGAGCTGGTACGGGGTGTCATTGCCACCCTAAAAAAAGCAATAAAACATAATAATTAAAATAATTTCGGCAATAATTAACGTACCTCAAACTATAAAAATTAAATAATAATTAAAATACTTACTAATTCCTTAAAAACGATAGCCGAACTCTTCCGGCCAAGAGTGTGGGTTCCCAAAGCTTTCCCGTCTACCCCTCCTGACCTTCTATTTGTATTATTCACATTTGATTGTTTGACAAAATTTGGATCTTCGCTCCTTTTCTTCACCATCTCCCAATGAGGTCTCGGTAGCCACCACAGCCTCTTGTTTGCTGTAGCGGCGCTACAGACTAACTGGGTAGTCCGCCTCTTCATGCTCCCAGTCACTCCGAAGATTATACCCTCGATCATGTGGCCTAATATGTCTCTGTTACACAATCAGCTGTTGTTAGTACATTGAGTAGATAAAAATTTTAAAAAATGAAATTAAATTCGAAGATGAAAATCTTACCGCAAAATAAGCGAGCATCTTGTTTCGCTTTGCCTTGGACGCATCACCCCATTTGGTGACATAGTCATCATCGTATGTACGGGTGAACGACCAAGTCACTTAATCGTTCATTGTTTTGTCGTCCCACCTAAAAGACACACACGTCAATTTAAATTAAAACTTAAATTAAACCGTAGGTATAAATTAAAAGATCACCTACTAAAATGGATAAAAAAACACAACTTACCAAACACCCAAGGTAGGGTCATCTGAGAGAATAATCGCCATGATTTGATCGTTCTCCTTCGCCGTCTGTTCCTCGGTGTTTGATGGGGTGTTGACGTCGGCACCCTGGTCCTCCGTCTCATTACCTACCATGTTTACTAAGTATAAACATTGGTGTTAGTTACAAATAATCGTCGGCAGCTAATAATGCAAGTATAAGTCAATTAAATTTTTTTAAGAAACATGAACCTAAAAGTTTTCAATTCATAAAAAAGTAGTTCCATCAAGATTGTAGGCTTAATTGAAACAAAGTTCATACTATGTGATTAAAATAGGCTTAACATATGAAAATTACAACTAAAATCATTCACTATCACTAGCATTATCATTACGAATCGAAAGATCTTCTTCATCATCATCAGAAAAGAGCAATCTGTCATTATCTTCTTCTAATTTCTCTTCTTTTTCTCCAACATCGCTTTCATCTTGTCCTCTTCTTCCCTGACGTCCTTTGCATTTTCCCCTTCAACCCTCTCGATAATAACAACATCATCATATTCACCTTCACTCTACGTGTCTTCCACCACAATAACTGGCGAAATTGAATGATCATTGACAACCTGATCTTCCTCGAAGACAGTTTCATCGATAGGAACATCAACATGTGATCTTGCCTTTATTTTAAATGCCGCAGACCATTGATTACCTTTCTTTGTGGTTAGATATGGAGCGTAACAAACTTGATCAACTTTATAAGCTAACACGAATAGGTTATGTCTGCGAAGTTTGTTTGTGTGAATTATATCAACAAGTCCGTATACCTTGTGGATATTAAGCCCTTGAGGAAAATTATCAAACCAGTCACATTTGAACAATATGACTCTGTAAACCTTTTCACAGATATAATAAGAAAGCTGAATTACTTCTTTTAGCATTCCAAAGTAGTCTAATCCTTCTACAGAACTCACACAAACCCCATTTGTAACAACCCGAAAAGTACCCGATTTTTCTAGTAAAAAAATATTTACTAACACTTTTCAGTAGAACTTAAGTTTTTAAAATAGGAATTTTTGTTCCGAGTCTTATTTTGAAATTCCGCGTTCGTATTTGGAATTTTTGAGAGATTTCATGAAAAGACCGTTTTTAGTCGTCTTTGGCTTTTCTTGACTTTTAAGTCGTCTTTGACTTTTCTTGACTTTTTAAAAAGTCGTCATTGACTTTTCTTGACTTTTAAGTCGTCCTAAACTTTTCTTGACTTTTAAGTCATCTTCGACTTTTCTCGACTTTTCAGTCAACTTTGACTTCCGTTGACTTTTTCACGACTCGCCTCATAAGATTGAAGACCGAAATTTTATTTAAAAAAATAATATTTTTGATTTATTTTTATTTAGATTTATTAAGATTTATCATAATTTAATATAATTATTTTGAATTGATTCGGAATTTAAAGAATAACGTTTACGGTTTTAACCGAACGTCATTTAACTATTCCCGACTCATCGTAAAGCGTGAAACAAAATCGGAACTCGACTTTGGCATGAGTCACACGCACGTGTCATCGCTTTCCACTCACAAATAGATATTTTAATTATTTTGATTAAACTAATCAAAATATCTAGATATTTAATTACTTTATCGATCCGTCAACGAAGATTACGCAAATCGCTCAAAAACAGACCGATTCCTCACCATGTTACACGGCTCCTTTAGTCCTCTAATAGGGCTTGATATTTTCATTTCTTTGGATTATAATATCATAATATCTAGATATTTGATGTAATTAACTTTATCGTTAATTATATTTAATCGATTACCGTAAAACAAT
Organism: Heliosperma pusillum; assembly: GCA_022085475.1. Taxonomy (NCBI): domain Eukaryota; kingdom Viridiplantae; phylum Streptophyta; class Magnoliopsida; order Caryophyllales; family Caryophyllaceae; genus Heliosperma; species Heliosperma pusillum. The sequence goes on from JAIUZE010022573.1 coordinate 11,666, forward strand.
TATTAAACCTGAGTCAATTACGTAACAACAATTTCAAAACTCGACATCTATTCTTGCCTATATTTACACGGCTCACACAACACTCCACTCACTAACAACTTTTCATTTTTTCAACAAATAAAATAAAGATCAAAATATCACTTTCTTTAATCGTTCTTGAGTGTTCTTGAGCGTTCTTCATCCGTTCTTCATCGTTCTTGAGCAAAATCCTCATAAAATCTTCATTTCTTAATTAAATCCGTCCTCATTTTATATTCTAGAATCTCCTCCTCGCTCTCCCATCTCACGTACGTTTTGATTTCAATTCCGAAAAAATCGTTTTCAACACTTTAATTATGGAAAATCATATTTTAAGTTCTAATAATGTTTTTCTTGTCATTTCTTATAGGGGAAGATTTTGAAGACGAGTTTGGAGACTCGTATATTTTGGGTGAAGATTAGTAGAAGGGTTTTTTATTATATACTTCTTATTATTTTGGTGCTAAGTGGTTTTGCTAGCTAAGGTAACGATTCCGAGTTACTCGACGGATATATGTTACATAGCTTTTGTTTTCTTTAGTTTTTGGTTCATCTTTGTTCTAGTTCATGTTTTATGTTTTATGGATTTTTAGTAGTAATATGATAAGTAGGATGATTTTTATGTTGTATGGAGTTTTCATGTTGTTTAGTGTTCTTTAGGAATTTTGATGATTTTTCATAAGTTATGATTTTTATGTTGTGTAGGAAATTTTTATTATGTTTAGTGTTCTTGAGAAATTTGGATGAATTAATTTTAATCATGATTTTGTATGATGTTTGTTAAAATGGATGATTGTTAATTTAAAAACATGTTAGAATTGATTTGGCATTTTTGGTGGTTGAACCGTGAGGAGGGGCTGTGAACCGGACCCAAAACCAGCCGGTCCAGGCCGGTTCAGGCCCGGTCCAGGCCGGTCTGGGCTGGTCCATGGTGGGTCCGGGTTTTGGTCTTTGGGTTGTGTCGATGTTTGATTGTTTAATTGTTGTTTTGACGGGTTTTAATTATGTTAAGCATGCGGGAAAATATTAGAAATCGGTTTTAGAAAAATTAAATCAAAACAGCCCATTTCTAGCCAAAACAGCCGTGGGCCCAGTCCAGGCCCATGTGGGGTCCGGCCCAACTCAGCCCGTGGGTCCCACTTTGGGACTTGTGACGGTTTTTGAGTTATCGTCATTTTTATCACGTTTTGTAATAATTAGCAAGCGAGAAATATTAATAAGTAAAATATTTAATTAAAAAGGTTTTTCATTAAATTATTATTTCTCACATGTTAGAAATTATAAGACGAGATCGTAGTTTAATTTAATATCATTTTAGTCAAACGGGTTTTGGTATGATAGAATATTTCACATGTAGAAGTTTTAATAAAATAACATGTAATGAATATGTTGATTTTATGTTCAAGTCTATGTGGAAAAGACTCTGTTTCTAGCCGGTTTGACCAAACGGGTTTGGTCAAACTAAGATCTAGTCAGCCCCGTTTTGACTGATGACCCGTCGCGGGACTCGGGTCGGGGATTTGTCTTCAAGTAAGGTTTTATTTAATTATTGAATTAGCCTTAGTAGATATGAGGCGATATGATATTTGAATATGATTTATTTGCAATTAGTCACATGATAGGATGTTTTCTCGTGACTGTTTTGATTATATGGTTGGTGTCGTGTTGACTAAGTACCCATAGAGAATTATGAATATATGGCGTCTTGACCATTCTAATTCTAAATGAGTAGCTTGGACCATGACATAGATAGGCCAGTACTGTCTTTAACGAGTATATGTTCACCTGATGATAGCTTTTGTGTCTCGGCTTGGTGGGTTTATATCCAAGTCGGGGCATGGCTGCCTAGTTCCACTTTGGAAATGGAGCCAGCTTAAGTACTAGCCATCTCTGCTTAGGGGGTCGCCTAGTAGAGTTTCTCATGTACGGTTATGTCATGGGACGGGGAACGGAATAGCTGTTGTCGCTAGGTCTGATCAGTCTAGGACTAGGATGTTTTCCTACCTTGTGGTATAGCCTCGAGTTACAGAAGTAGACTATCGCCGTCCTAAGAACTTATGCCTGTTTATAGAAGTATCAGTCTTTCATGTTTGTATGATTCTATGAGTTTTAGAAGGTGAGATGCAAGCCGGCTAAGATTGATAGAGTTTGGATTACCGATTGTTAACTGATTCACATGATTACGTGTTGATTAGGGTTTGAGTGTATCAGGGCCATGTTACAGGTAACCGCTGAGCCAGCATACCAGCTTCCCTACCTCGGGTTATAGTTTATTATCGGTTTCACATGATAGCTTTCATATGCTAGGTTATATGTTAGTTATTTGTTTCATAACATGAAAAGCATATCTTATATGTTAAGTTTTGTATTTCCCATATACATTGCTTTTATGTTATTCATGTTTAATTAAACTCGACATTTCGTGGCTGGGAGAACTCGGAGTTACTCCCCACTGACTGTGGCTTCCGTGTTTATATTTAATGCGGTCGAACAGGTGGTGTTGCATATTTGGGGTACATGGACGAGCTAGCGAGCGAAGTATTTACCTTGGACCTATATTTGGTTCATAGTTTGTATATTATTATACACTCCTTTATTTCCGTATTTATACGGGAGATATGTCTCCCGTCTTGTATATTTCTTTTGTAGAATATTATTTCTGTTTTGTAATGACCCTTTTTATTTTATGACACCTTCGTTATGTTTTATTATCTTTTATGTATTTTAATAATTTTTTTTCTTTCCGCAAATTTGAGGGTGTCACACCATTGCTTAAGGTAGCTTTGGGAACGTCAATTCCTTCTTTTAGCATTCCAAAAACTATTTTGTATAGCTTACTTTTCATAATAGTGCAACAGATCTCCACAATTGCTTAGCACATAAAAGTGAGCTTCTTCATACTCTTTCAACTCCATGTACCTCTCTCTACATTTCCCGCTTGTACTCCCTTGGTTTTCATTGAATAACTCGGGTAATTTTGAACTTAGCGTATGGTCTGATTCCAAATTAACATCTAAGTCTTTAGCTTTTGTGTCAATATGGTCTTCAAAATATAGTGAACAAAAATTTGAAATTTCCTCTAGCAAATAAGCATTGCATATGGAACCTTCCACTCGGGCTTTGTTGGCAATCTTCTTCTTTATATGATTAAGAAACCTACATAATGATTTCTTTAATTGAGAATTATATATATATGTACTATTCTTATTATGGAAACTAATTATTAAATTATTTTAATAAAAGATGTTACCTCTCAAAAAGGATACATCCACCAATATTGAACAGGTCCTCTGACCATCGCCTCATAAGGTAAGTGAATGGGTAAATGTTCCATAGAATTAAAGAAAGACGGGGGGAATATCTTCTCTAACTTGCATATTATCTCCGCAATGTTTGATTCTAAGCGCTCCATAGATTCAACCTTAAGAGAAGAAGTACATAGGTCTCTAAAAAACTGACTTATCTCGGTTATTGCATTCCAAGACGCCGAAGGGAGCAAATATTTCAAGGCAACATGGAGTAAACGTTGCATAAAGACATGACAATCATGACTTTTCATTGAATGCAATTTCATATTTTGATGGTCAACACACCTACTTAAATCAGAAGCATAACCATCCGGAAATTTCAAAGCAGCTACCCACTCACAAAGAGCCTTCTTCTCCGCAGTGTTCAATACAAACCTAGATGTCGTGGGCCGTTTTGCACAATGTTCAAGAAAGTCGGCTTTTCCTTTAGGTCCAAAGGAAGTTTTATTTTCTACATCAATGACCGTATTGATAAGCATTTCAAAGAAATTTTTCTCAATCTGCATCACATCTAGGTTATGTCGAATCAACAATGTTTTCCAATAAGGTAGTTCCTAAAATATGCTTTGTCTGCACCAAACTTATTTCTTGTCTTTTATGTTGTTGAACTCTTGAGCATAAGCATCAACTACTTTTGGTAAATCTTTTACCGAAGCCCACACCTCATCACAGGATAATTTGTTTCGGCAATGCGATCCTCGGTATGCCTATTCTTTAGAAAGTGTTTACAATTAGTGCGGAACGGATAATGTTGAGGTGTTAAAAATTCATGGTGACAATCAAACCAACAAACCTTTATACTATGATTAAGGTAAAATGATTTATGGTTGGACAATAAGGATAAGCACGATATCCACTTGTACTCCAACCGGAAAGCATGTCATATGCAGGAAAGTCATTGATCGTCCACATTAATACAGCCTTTAATAAGAAGTTTTGTTTCTTAGAGACATCGTAAGTTTCAACTCCTATTTCCCAAAGTTTTTGCAGTTTCTCAATCAACAGTTTGAGGTAGACATCCAACTTGTCCTTAGGGTTTTTAGGACCAGGAATAATCAAAGATAAGAACATGAATTGTCTCTTCATGCATAACCAAGGAGGCAAGTTATACGGAGTAAGGATAACAGGCCACGATGAGTAAGACCGCCCGAATTGCCCATAAGGAGAAAACTCATCTGTACACAACCCTAGCCGAACAATACGAGGCTCACTTGCAAATTCAGGATGCATATTATAAAAATGCATCCAGGCTTCACCGTCACTTAGGCGTGACATTGTCCCAGTTTCTCTTAATCGAGAGTTTTTATGGTGCGAACTCATCTCACCTGCTATGTGTTTGGATGCAAAAAGTCGTTGTAACCTTGGCTCCAACGTAAAATAAGTTACTGGTTTACAAGGTACTCATCTCCCATTTGAATTAGGTTTAGTTTTATACCGACTAGCATGACATTTTTTGCACTCCTCAAGATTAACATCTTCTTTCCAAAAAAGCATGCATCCGGTAGGACATGCATCGATTTTTTGATGTGGTAATTGCAATCCTTTGAGCACGTTTTTAATCTCATGACAATTGCGCGACATTTGATTATTCTTTGGAATAATGTCGCCAATGAACGAGATAATACCATTCACACATCGAAGAGACAAGTTGTGTTCACATTTGAGTGTTAACAACCTAGCTGCCCCTTGCAAATAACACATCGTACTTCCCTCAAATAATGGTTTTTCAGCTTTCTCTAACATTTTAAAAAATGAAGACACAGTAGGGTGTGGGGTTTCGTAACGCACTTCTTCGTCGGAAAGGTCATCGGGATTGAGTCGCTCCTCCATTATGCCGTCAACGTCAAAACGTAAAGCATTTTCCACCAACTCTTGATATGGATTTTCACTACCTACAACACTTGTACTTGAACTTTCTACGGTGGACAACTCCTCACCGTGATGCATCCATACATAGTATTCGTCAACAATACCATATTTGGAAAGATGATTTTGAACATCCGCACTCAATCTAAAAGCTGTGTTTTTGCATTTCTTACATGGACACCTCATCTCACCTAAATTTTTGTATGAACTACATTGGACAGCAGATTCCATAAACTCCCTGACCCCAATGGTAAATTCAACTCTTGGTTTCTTTCTTTCATTAATCTTTCGTACATCCATTGTCGTTCTAATCTTTTCATGTTTGTAATCTACATTTCAATATATATATGCTATCAAATTAAACAATATATACACAAACAACAGTATAACAACCACAAACAAGTAAGGCCTCCACGAAAATCTGCCTTCGAGTCCTTATCACTCCAGCCTAAACCCGTAAATGTACATTTTGGGTCACTAGTAAACACGTACTTGTGATTTATGATAGAGTCAAAAATTCGGGGGCAATTCCCTTAAGTTCTCAAAATACACAATGTAGAAGAAATAATGACTTCACATATGTATTTCGAGAACATTAAAGGAATAGTTACCAAACTCTTTTTTCATTAATAAATCTCAAGTATGTGTTCACCACCTATAAGACTTGAAACGTACAAAGACAGTCCCCAAACGGGTACTAGGTCATCAAAAACAACAGCAACAAACAATTTCAACATGATTTATCTAACTAGCAACAAACAATCAATTTCAACCGGATTTACATAACTAACAACAAACAAACAATTTCAACATGATTTACATAATCATCAACAACAACAGTAACAAACAATTTCAACATCAATATTAACAATAATATCACATGGTTAATCAAGAAAATTATAAAAAAAAAAACGAACATTAACATAATATACATAACTAGCTAACTTTTAATAACAAATTTACATAACTAACATTATATTCTAACTTTTATGCACATAACATTTTTAAAATAAGTTAAGTACTTCCCAACCTATAATTTCAACATAAACATCAACAATAATAAAATCAACACCAACAATAATTTCCACATAAATAATAACAATGGTTATTATCCTAGGGTCAATTAACACAATTTTAAAAAAAAATCAGAAATTTTCTACATAAAATCACAATTTCCGTCACAAAAGTCAAATTACTCAACTTTTGTGACGGAATTTCCGTGACAAAAGTATACTAATTGGACTTTTTGTGACGGAATTTCCGTCACATGTTAAACTCATAGACCTCTAGAGTTATCCCATTCAGTCAAACAATGTGACGCAAATTCCGTCACAAATGTCAAATTAGTCAACTTTTATGACGGAATTTCCGTCACAAAAGTTGACTAATTTGACTTTTTGTGACGGAATTTCCGTCGCATGTTAAACTCATAGACCTCCAGAATTATCCTATCAGTCAAACAATGTGACAGAAATTCCGTCACAAATGTCAAATTAGTCAACTTTTGTGACGGAAATTCCGTCACAAAAGTTGACTAATTTGACTTTTTGTGACGGTATTTCCGTCACATGTATTAACTCACAAGACGGAAATATTGTGACGGAAATTCCGTCATATATATTGACCAGTTTGAATTTTGTGACGGAAATTCCGTCACAATTATTTGGCGCCACAGACTTTGTCAATGCGCCATATTTGTTTAAAGAAAATTCCGTCACAAGTTTTGGCGCCATGATATTTGTACCGGAATTTCTGTCACAAATATTTTTCCGTCAAAATTCTGTCAAAATTTCAAAATGTTTAATGGACTAAATTTCCGTCATTATTCTGTGTTTATTTAGTAGTGATATCATTTTTGAACCATTCATGCAAATTTGCTTATCACTCTACATCTCTCTAAACTTCACTAAACTTAAGAAGTTTACCCAACTTAGAGTTCATATTTCTAATAAAAATTACTAGTGTAGTAATACGAGTTATTAGATTTATAATTAAGGGTTACTACATTTATACTAGTGTAGTACTCCCTCCTATCCAATCCAATGTACTTGGGGTCCGGGCACAAATTTTAAGAAAAATGTATCACAAATGGTAAAAGGTCATAAATTGCCCTGGAATTTTAATGTTAAAAAGTAGTCTATTTGATAGTATTGTATGTAATTAAATGGGTGTTGCAAGGATAAAATGGTCTAAATGTTACCCAAAAAGGAAATGGGTACATTGGATTGGATTGTACAAAAATGGAAAGTCGGTACATTGGATTGGATAGGAGGGAGTATTTTGTAGAGATTAAAGGGTTGTCTTGGGTGCTACTAATATGAGTGTTCTTACACTTAGAACTTGGAAGATCATCCTCATCATACTAGATCAAGAACAATATTTGAAAGGAGTTCAAATATTGTGCCCACTTCTTTAATAATCAATGTAAGAAATTGTTCTTTCCTTATCTTTTGTTATGCATGCATAAGATCCACATAGTTTAAGAGTAAACTATTCATAAAAATGATATTATAAATATCTAATATTGAGTATAAGAAACTTAAAATTTGGGGTCCAAGGGTTGCCCCTCATAAGAAACCCTCGGGTCTTGATTGGGAAATGCCCGGTAGAAGGTTTCATGGCGTTAGTAGGAGTACTTTGGTGGTTCTTGCAAGGCATAGCAATCTTATTGAACATGGTCATCTCTTGGAAAAGAAAGGCACAAGTCATATGTGTGGCCAAAACCGCCACATGTATCACACATGGGTTGTTGAGAATAGGTTCTTGGAGGAGACCTTGGTTGCTCAATTTAGTAGACTCTAGCATGACTAGGTCTCTCCCCTTAGATATGAAGAATTTGTCCCTTGCCTCTTTCCAACCCCAAATTATCAAACTTCTTCGATAACTCATCTAACTTGAGCTTTGTCTCCAACTTAAGCCTACTAGGTCCTTCATTCTTACCCTCACTCCCCCTTGAGGCATAACTACTCTCCATTTCGGAAATGTTTTGAATCATCTCCTTGATCTCGACATTGTTCATCTTGTCAAAATTACCATCGGAAGCCGCCACTATCATGTCTCTAAACCTTTGCTCAAGTGTTTGGAAGAAGGTTTGGGTGGTTGTAGATACCTCAGTTTTACACCTTCCGCCAACCACCCAGTGATGATTGGGCCGCATGTTTGATATGCAAAACGATTTGTGCAGTTCATAAGTTTGTCGCAAAGCGATAGCTCAAATACTTGTGTCTACCCCTTGGTCGTTATCTACGTGCCGATACGGTCGTTTTGACAGTCATTAGGGGTAGACACAAGTATTTGACTGTCAAAACGACCGTATCGGCACGTAGATAACGACAAAGATTACAACAGATCTAAGGATCTATGTCGAAATCTACCACAATTCTATAAAAAAACGCGAAAATCTTTTTTTCAAAGTAGGAAACTGCTTGGGAAATGACGCAGCGGGCGCTGCCCCTCTTCCAAGAGTCGCAGTGCCTGCTACGCCTCTTCCCCTGCTCGTTTTGCCTAGTTCCAGAATATTTCTAGATTTCATTCCGTGTTCGAGTCATTTCAAAACTCTTTGGATTTTCTTGAAAGTCCATAGACCTTAATTAGACTCCTCTAATTAGTTGCTAAATTACTTGTTAATTTAGTATTTAATGATCTATGTAACATGCATGCAAATATAAAGACATTTATATAAAAGAAGAAATTTCCTCACATTGATATGGAAAATATATGGGCACAACAAGAACTCCTTCTTGTGGTTCTTGAGCTACAAATATGGATGAACACAAGTAATCTCCAAAGTAGAAGACCTCCTCTAAGTTGCACCAAGATGAACCCAAATAATCTACCCTTATTATTAACTAGATAATAAGATAGATATTATACTACTTATATTAGAATATATTACTACACTAGTAATACTTAGGAAATATTAGTATATGAGAGTTTTTAGTGAGAGGAAGGATTTTAGAGAGAAGTGTAAAATTGAACAAAATGAAGTAGTAGAAAAATGAACACAATTGCTCATTTTAAAGACCATGAGGCCGGACCACTTTGTCCAAAAAGGACTCTTATTTTGTTTAATTTGATCACATGCATTAGAGTGGAGTGTTGTAGTATAAGTGATGATTATTTCTACTTGAAATGTCACTTTCAATTGGTAACTAAAGAGTGTAAACAAGAGCAACAATCATCACCATGTAACTAGCAATCTAACCGGCCACAATGGCCTAGTTTGGTCCATTTTGATTTTTGATATTTGTCTCACAAATACTTATTGATCATATGGTTAATTATCTTGTATAATTAAGTGTTAATTTGATCATATAACAATTATATGACTCAATTAAATAAATAATATGTACTTAACATTTTAAGTAATATTTTACCATTATATCAATATATAATGGGTCCCACAATGCTTAGTTAATTTATTTTACAACTCCTTGTAAATATAATTACTAATTACCTCTATCTCAAAACCTCAACTAATTTAGTAATTTAACGATTAATTACTAAGTTAAATCTTATTTAATCGTATTAAAATAAGATATAAATTTATTAGTCAATTATCGCATAATTGAAAAATAAGTTTAATCGAATTTGAGTTCTTAACTCAATTTCTAACAATTAACTCTCGTACATATAGAATATATGTAATGTACTAATTAACTGTATCGTATACAAATAATTAGTTACTATTTGGATTTCATCCTTTAGGTGTGACCGAAAGGGATCAGTTGATCACCGCCGTCATACGACAATAACGTCAAACTCTAGTCAGCCAACCGTTATTGATTTACGTTAATCAACTGACTAATCATATATATAGTCAATAGATATCCCAATTATATTCCTTAATAAGATTTATTATGTGGCGCACTATTGTGGAGGACACCTACTCCAACAATCTCCCACTTGTCTGACACAAGTGTGCGTCACCGATTCTCTTGTCTCTTTATCACATCTCCCACTCAACGCAAGGTGTCTTTCAGGTCGCACTTGCGATTGACAATATCTAGAGTGGTTTTCTCGATAGGGAGAGTAACTGTCTGACCGGAAATCTACCATAGATCTCTTTCCGAGCGTGGCCACGCATTTACAGTAACTTCTCCTCGAGTGGCCTAAAGATGTTTTTACCCAACGTGGGTGGACATTTCCTGTTGATCCATTACTCTGTATGATGCAGATCACCATGATCTAGAAGAAGTCCATCGGCCTCCTTTTACGGCACGACCTAGAACATCAACCAAAACCAATCGGAAACTGCACCGACTCAGATAGACGGTCGCCAGTCAAAAGAATCGACTTATAGGAATAAGATAGAAGACCCTGCCACGACCAGGCATCAAATAATTGATTTAAGGGTCTCTACAATGTCACTGTCCGACAGAGTGTCATACAGTCTGTCTATGTAAACGACCAGTCATCTCCATGACCCCATGGTGCTGAACCAACCATCGATCGACTTACAATCTAGTCATTTCGAGACGTCACCTCATTGAGTGACTAGGGACAAAATACTAAGTTCGTCCTATTCACTTGAATAGGGTCCAACAATCTATTCGGATAAACAAAGTATTAAATTTAGTCAAACTAAATAAAAGAGTTTAAAATAAAACTCGAACTATGAATGCCATTATCATATATGAATAATTAATACAAAACATTCAATTATTACATATTACATAATCTAAAGGAATTCTGGCACACGTCTCAATCCCATTGTGACGACATGACCATCATGCTTAGCCTTTGATAAAGGCTTGGTTAAAGGATCAGCAATGTTGTCATCTGTCCCAACCTTACAAATGTCAATTTCCTTTCTGTCCACGTAATCTCTAATTACATGATATTTCCTAAGTACATGTCTAGACTTGTTACTAGACTTGGACTCTTTTGCCTGAAAAATAGCCCCACTGTTATCACAATAAATTGTGATAGGATCTTTGGCAGTAGGGACTACTGTTAGTCCTTCCAAAAATTGCCGAATCCACACAGCTTCCTTTGCAGCTTCAGACGCTGCATGGTACTCTGCTTCTGTTGTAGAATCCGGTGTAACGCTTTGCTTGAAACGCTTCCAGCAAACAACTCCTCCATTCATCATATAAACGTAGCCGGATTGGGATTTCATATCATCCCTATCTGTTTGGAAACTGGCATCAGTGTAACCCTTTACACGTAACTCAGTCTCGCCTCCAAACACTAAGAACGAATCCTTAGTCCTTCTTAAGTACTTAAGGATGTTCTTTACGACTATCCAGTGACTCTCACCTGGATTTGCTTGGTAACGACTTGTCATGCTCAAAGCATATGCAACGTCGGGACGAGTGCACATCATAGCATACATGATTGATCCAACGGCTGAAGCGTAAGGGATCAATTTCATGCGTTCAATCTCCTCGGTTTTCGTAGGGCACGCTGACTTGCTCAAAGTGATCCCACTTCCCATAGGAATAAAGCCTCTCTTAGAGTCTTTCATGTTGAACCGATCAAGAATCTTATCAATATAAGTCTCTTGACTTAATGCTAGTATACTTTTAGATCTATCCCTATAGATCCGGATACCTAAGATACGCTGGGCCTCTCCTAAGTCTTTTATTTGGAAATGTATTCCTAGCCACTCCTTTACAGAAGTGAGCATTGGAATATCATTCCCAATGAGTAGTATGTCATCTACATACAAGACTAGAAAAGTTACCTTACTCCCACTAAACTTCATGTATAAACACGGTTCCTCGACACTTCGAGTGAAACCATTTTGTTTAATTACATGATCGAAACGATGATTCCAACTCCTGGAAGCTTGCTTAAGACCATAGATGGATCTCTGAAGTTTGAATACCTTCTTAGGGGTTGATGGATCCACAAAACCTTCAGGTTGTGTCATGTACACTTCCTCTTCTAGAATCCCATTCAAGAAGGCGGTTTTGACATCAATTTGCCAAATCTCATAATTATGAAATGCGGCAACCGCTAAGATAATCCTTATGGATCGAAGCATGGCGACTGGGGCGAAGGTTTCGTTATAGTGAAGACCATGAACTTGGGTGAAACCTTTTGCCACCAATCTAGCTTTATAAACATCATTATGTTTGTCTATGCCACTTTTGATCTTATAGATCCACTTACACTGAAGAGGTCGTACCTCCTTAGGTAAATCAACCAAGTCCCATACTTGATTGTCGTAAATAGAATCCATTTCGGATTGCATGGCTCCTAGCCATAGCTTTGAGTCGGGACTAGAAATGGCTGCTTTGTAGGTAGTAGGTTCGTTACTTTCAAAAAGTAACACATTATAGTCATCACCTTCCTCTATAATACCAAGGTATCTATCAGGTTGATGACTAATTATGCTTGACCTCCTAGGTTCCGAAGGAATAATGACCGTGCCAGACGAAGAGGGAACGTTTTCCTCGTCGTCCTTTTCGGTTTGTGGCTCTTGGACTTCATCAAGTTCAAATTTTCTCCCACTCTGTCTTTTAGAAATAAAATAATTTTCTAAAAAGACTGCATCACGAGACACAAACACTTTGTCCTCGTGTTTATTGTAGAAGTAATAAGCACGTGATTCCTGTGGATATCCTACAAACAGACATTTGTCAGATTTGGGTGCGAGTTTATCGTCAGACTTTTCTACACAAAAAGCTCGCATCCCCAAATTCTCATAAACGACAAATAAGGGACTTTTCCGTCCATATCTCATATGGAGTCTGTTTGCGCTTTAGTCGGGGCTTCGATTTAGTGGATGAAATATTGCAAGATAAGTAGCAAACCCCAAAAATAATCAGAAGGCTCTGTTATTAGACTCATCATGATCGAACCATATCGAATAAAGTTCGATTTCCTCCTTTCGGACAACCTTTTAATTGAGGTGTTCCAGGGAGGGTCCATTGTGATACTATACCACACTCTTTTAGGTTGTGAATAAATTAATTGTTCAAGTATTTCACCACCACGATCGGACGTAGGGTTTTTTTTTAATCTTTTATTTCAATGGTTTTTCTTTTTCATTTTGAAATCTTTAATTTTTCAAAGCATACTTTTATGCATCATCCAAGTAGACATATCCATATCTACTCAGTCGTTGGTAAAAGTAATGAAGTAGTGATAACCACCTCTAGCTCGGATAGTCATTGGACCGAATACATCCGTATGTATAAGTTCCTAATACTTCACTGTCGGGTCCCTTTCCGTAAAAGGAGCACGGAGTCATCTCTGTAGAAGACAAGATTCGCATACGCCATAAGATTCGTAATCGAATGGTTTGAGTACTTTAGATGAAACAAGTCTCTTTATGCGTCGTTCGTTTATGTGCCCTAAACGACAATGCCAAAGGTAGGATTGATTAGGTTCACCTGTTTTGAGCTTCTTGTTTTCTACATGATAGACCTCTTTTGCAATATCTAGAACATAAATACCTCCAATAGAAATGGCCTCGCCATAAACCATTTCATTAAAAGCAAAAGTACAACAATTGTTCTTAATGCAAAAAGAAAATCCTTCCATGTCTAACACGGAAATGGAGATAATGTTCTTGGTAAGAGTTGGTACATAATAGCAATTATTTAAATACAAATCTAAACCATTAGGCAAAAGAAGAACGTAGGTGCCCACGGAAACTGCGGCTACCTTAGCTCCATTTCCCATGCGTAGGTCCACGTCACCCTTGGCTAGTGCTTGCACGTCCCTAAGCCCCTGTACATGATTACAAAGGTGAGAACCACAACCGGTATCAAATACCCAAGAAGATGTACTAGCAAAGTTAATATCTATCATATAGAGTGATGAAATAATTTTACCTGACGTTGTCACACAACCGTCTTTCTTGTCTTTCAAGTACTTGGGGCAATTGCGTTTCCAATGCCCTTTGCCATTACAATAATAGCAATCCGCCTCCGCGTAATTTGTTGACCTTGGGCTTGGCCTTGTAAAAGACCTTGCCCTTTCCCTTGCCGGATTTCTTGAAAAGAGTCTTACCCTTTCCCTTGTCCTTCCTTACCCCAAGGTTCATGTTCTTCATTTTCATGGAAAGAACATCATTGGGTTCACTCCCACTAGCCTCCATGTCCCTCTCAGCTTGGGTGAGGAGTGCATGGAGTTCATGGAAACTCTTGTCCATGCCATTCATGTTAAGTTCACCCTAACTTGGTGAACTTAGGGAGAGTGAATGAAGGATTCCCCACCACAAAGTCTTCGGAATTTTGCACCTCCGACGCTTAAGGTGTCCGCAGGCTCCAAACCATTCGTGAGAAGTGTGGGCCAACTTTTTGGCCTCTTTGAAGCTTAGTGTCAAAAGAATTTCGTAATCGCCTCATATTGGAGAATTTGAGGGGCTTGCGAAAACATCGAAGTGATCCTCGTGAATATCGCATATGCATTGAGAGAGATCAATTGGAGTTTGAGTTTGGGTGAGATTGACCAAATCAAGACATTCTTGACGTCATTAGCAACCTTCATATAAAGGTCATATTCGGCCCGAACCACCGCGGACGATCTTGGCGCGGGTTCGGTGGGGGGCTCTTCAACCAAGTAGCGAAGCACGTTATCGGATAACGCGGCGCTCTTGATCGTTGACTCCCATTCAACGAAGTTACTTCCGTCCCCTTTTGGGACACCACTTGTCAATGACGGGATCTCAACCATGAGAAGCTACCCAAGGTTGCAACGTTTGATGAGGGGTGTCGACATATG
>JAIUZE010022574.1:0-18414 GCA_022085475.1 Heliosperma pusillum
TAGGCAGACGGTGACCATGGGGGGTTTGGTTACTTTTTTGGCCAAACACTTTGACCCAAATTTCAACAGTGACGGGAGGTACGTGGCTTTGACGGGGGGGACCCTTCTTGACGAGAATTCCCTAATCTACTCGAATTGGATTAGGCTTGACCGGGATAAGGGTTTTCTTTGGGTGATTAAGGGTGCAACCCCTATTTACCTTCCTTGTCATAAACTCCCACCCTTTTCCCCTAGAGACAATACTATGGAGAGGCGACCCAGCTACCTGCTGCCAGTGACAGCGGCAGGTGGTAGGGCCGTTTCCAGTGGTGCTAGGGAGGAGGGAGAGTCTTCCCAGCCTCGACCCCGACCCGTTCCTAGACCGAGTCAGAGTGCACCCCAGGTAGCAGCGCCTGTTCCCCCTTTCCCCCTGCCGCATATGCAGTTTCCCTACCCCCCACCCAGTTACGTGACCATCCCCCCTACCCCTTTGACTACCAGGGGGATGTTCACCCCGACCCGACCATCTCCCCCCAGGGCGACTACTTAACCGGTCTAATGCAGAACATGCATCTGAACATGCATGAAGACCGGGTCAACAACTATTATGCCTCCTACCCTAACTACTTTTTGCTGGCCAACCAAGGGTACATTGACCCTAACGGTTTGATGCCAAGCTGGGCTCAACCCAATTTTTTGTTTCCCAACCAAGGAAACCGGGGAGGAGGCATGGAGACCGGGGGCGACCAAGGGAATAGGGAAGAGGGTGGTGGTGGTGGTGGTGGAGATGATGATGATGAGGATGATGATGAGGATGATGATGAGGATGATGATGAGGAGGAGGATGTAATGGAGACCTTTTGAGAGGTTTTTGTTTTTGTTTGATAATTGGAAGAGTCGGATTGGTGTCTAGGTGGCTTGTTTAGCATCTTCCCCCTCCCCTCTAGTGTGTGTCTCCTCCTCTCCTCTCTTTGATTGGATATAATTTGTTTCTCTAACTTGTAATTTGTGTCTTTTATTGGTTGGCCTCGGCAACATTGGAGGCGGGTGTCCATCCCATCGGACACCATTATTTTGCTCCCCATGAAAAATCCAAATTGACAAACAACCTTGCATTTAGCTTAGTTCATGCATCACGTAGTTAGGTGTCATTTTTAGACTTTCCCGTGGTTGGTACCCCCATGACGGGCGTGCATTTATGCATTTTACCGCCGTGATGAGACTCCGATATGGCACACTAGACTTTCTTGTGGGAGGTACCCCCATGAGGGGCTTGCATTTATGCACCTTACCACCACAACGGGACTCTAGATTAGCATATAGTTTAGTTGCATTTACTTAGATCATGCACTTGTATTATATCATTTTGCATTTAGTTTTAGGATTTTTATTTAGTTCATGCATTTCATATAGATTAGTTCATTTGCATAACTAACCATCTTGTATATATTGTTCATTTTGTGAATATTCATCAAAAAATCAAAAATCCCAAAAACAAGTTTTTATTTCTTCAAAATATAAAAAATCCAAAAACATGTTCTTTCCTTTTAGAAAATATTCAAAAACCCAAAAACATGTATTCATTTTGCTTTCAATAATCCTATTTCATACATTGAGGACAATGTTTGTTCCAATGTGGGGGATAGGAAACTATTCTCATAGTTTTTATTTTTTATTTTTTGCATTTAAACCATTTAAAAAAAAATCCAAAAAATTGAAAATTTTGAAAAAATCCTAAAAATTAGCTTGTTTATATCTTACTTTGTATATATTTGCATCGCTTTTTCTTCTAACCTCCATACATAGGTCCGCTACACATCGCTCAAGAGACTTATAGAAGGGATTAAGAAGACCGCCATGGTATGATCGTTCTTATTTCTTCCCCTTCTTTCTTTCTTTACTTCTTATCACATGAGGAGTTTGGAGGAATGGTTGATGATTGCGATGTTGATTTTGATGAACTGGCGGTTGTGTGACTTATGTGCTGTTAGGGGGTTTCATTAGATTAATTGTCACGTAGTTCACTAGAGCATTTGCATTAGTTTGTATATTTGTTGCTTAATTTTAGATCATGGCATGTAGTTGCATTTAGGAAAACTTTTTGGAATGCCTAATTTGGAAATTGAACAAGTTTGAATAGGCCCTTGTAGATACTCTTTTTGCTTAGCACTTTGCCTATTAAAATAGATTTTGAAACACCTTTTAATGTGTATTTTTAGTATAATTTTCGCACCGTTTCCTAGAGCCTAGTCAAGGGGTTGCATTTATCATCTTGACCATCCCCATGGTGTGAAAATTCCTTGGTGAACGCTTTCCTAGGTGACTCTCGAGGCCATGCAATTGTCCAATCATCACATTTCACTACATTTGACAAAAAGGAAATTTTCCCATCAAAAGTCCAAAAATTGAGTTCAAACATAATAGAAAAAGAAAAGCTTGAAATTTTGCACATTTTTTGCCTTAGTCCTAGCTTAGGGAGTGCATATGGAGACTTCTAGGCTCTTCTAGAGTACCCTCAATACATATGGGGTCGCTCTCGATGTCGCTACGGCGAGGATTTGCCTATTGTTGGTCTCCGCCGCACACCTTTCGCTAGGCCACCTTGCTCTCAAAAGGCACCCAAATCAAGCACCAAAAAAATCAAAAACAAAAAGAAAGAAAAAGAAAAGAAAAAAAAAAGAAGCAAAATAAGAACTCAAACATCTCGTTTCCTTACATTTTTTGATGATTACTCCTACGTTGCATGGCTAAGAGGGGACGACCCTTCCTTTCGCTTAGGTGAGAGGCGGAATTCCGATCCTACAGTGTCTTCTAACACCTTGGGGCCCTCACTTTCCATCCCGCCTTTACCACCCTTGACAAAGTTTTCTAGTAAACGTGAACGAATATACTAACTTTACATAATAAAGAGGTGATTTATTTCTATCTTTCTAGGCCTAGTTCTTTGTAAAACTAGTAATTACATAGGAATTTGCATGCTTGAGATTTTTCCATTTTAGATGAATCCCGGCGCATGGATGAGGCATGTTGCCATTTGCTTTTATTGATGCATTCTCATTTGTTTTGTGTGCTTTATTGCCTAGAATGCATCGAAGTTTTGGCAAGACCCCACTCGCCTTGCAAGAAGTTGTCCTACCTCATGGATACCTTGTTGTGAGTTGAAGGGACGGAGCAAGGCCCGTTAATTGCCTTGTATCGGTTAGGTTTAGCATAGTTAATTAAGGGTCTTGACTATTGTTCATCCTTACTCGGGACGAGTAAGGGTTTGGTTTGGGGAGATTTGATATAGTGTCATTTCACCCCACATTTTCACCCCTTTTCATCTCGTTTTGTTTGCCTTTAACGCTCCCTAGGAGCGTTTCTACGTGTTTTACCTTCTTCTAGCATATTTCTTGCTTTTATCGTGCTTTTGTAGGTAAACCGTCAATTGAGGCGATTTCTACCTACTTTTGATCAACAAAGAAGAAGGTGAATCATTCGGAGGACCCACGGCACACCTTGGGGGCCCCACATACCCTTGGGGGCCCTACTCGACGCGCCAAAGCCCTCCCGAGTCAAGGCAAGCGAAACCGAGAAGGAAACAACAAAGTCAAGCGAAGGAAGAAGGAGGATGAGCATCTCACGGTCGTGAAATGCATCTCACGGTCGTGAGATGCTTTGCCAAAAAGGAAGAAAATCGTGGGTTTGATCTCACGACCGTGAAACCCCATTTCACGGTCGTGAAACCTATGTCACGGTCGTGAAATGAACTTCACGGTCGTGACTTATCAGTGAAACGTGACCTTGCTCTGCCAACTCCTTCACGACCGTGAAATGGAGTTTCACGGTCGTGAGACGTCTTTCACGACCGTGAAACCCATTTCACGGTCGTGACTTTGTCAGTCCATGAAGCTTCTCGAGGCCCATCTTTCCTTCATTTTGTAAACCTATATATAGACCCTCTTATGTAATTAAAGGGCACGAAACCCTAGATCTGAAACTTTCATATAATTAGTATTTAATCTTGTATTAATCTTTCTTAATTAAGCAAATTAGTCGGTTAATTAGTGATTTCGACTTGGTTTAGTGTATGAACTTGAGTTATATGCAAAGATTTGTGACGAAATCTTGGTATTTATATCAAAGTTCTACTCTTTCTCCAAGTTGGTATAATTCCTCTACTTAATCTTGCCTTTAATTAAGTTTTCATTTCATTTCTTGTCATTTACTTATTGTTAATTAGAAAAATGTTTATTGTTGTTGATTTCATTTTGCAATCCTTAATTAGTGTTGAATTTTCTCTACATATGAGTGAGTAGAAACCTTGCTAGGGTTATGTGGGGGATTATGGGTACTAGTATGAGTTGATGTGTTCTTGTTGGGCTTAATAGTTGATTATTGTCTTATCTCCATGCTATGCTTATAACTTGTTTGATGAAATGCCTACTCTAGTTTGCATGATTCTTTCGTTTGTTTCGAATACCATAAGATCGAAAGTCGTGGTTTTTCGTAGAACCGCTGGTTTGGCGAGCCGTATCTAATGACGCGATAGCTAGTTAGAGTCGGTTTGAGGAGGAATTGTAAGAACGAAAGCCTCAATTCACCTTCCTAGATTAGATGACTTTTCAACTATTAGACTCGACCCTTTCACTCGACTTTACTACCCATAGGAACCCACTCACCCTAGTTTTCCCCCTTATTTGTTAAAAATCCAATCTTTCTAGTCTTAGACTCCTTTTGTTGTTTTTATTTGCTTTTAATTGATGTTATTTAGTTTAGTCAACAAACCCAAACCCAATTACTTTGTGACTTGCAAGAGACTTTAGTAGACTTTTAGATCATTTCTAAGCAGCAACCGTCCCTGAGATCGACATCCCTACTTCACAACTATTTTCACTACATCAGAGTCAATCTTTTCAAGGCACTGGAGTATGTGTCGCCGATGTTTGTAAACTTCCTTTGGGGGTTGTTCTTTTTGGGTGATTCAACAAAATTGACCTCATCGGTCTTGTTAGGGGAGCCATAAGAACGACTCGTTGAGCCTTGATACCCGCGACCTACTATTTTAGACAAGCGTCCCTTTCGGATATCGTCTTCGATTGTGGTCCCTAACACAATTAAGTCTTTAAAAGACTTTATGTTTTGGTATCTTAGGTGATTTGCATAAATGGGTCTTAGATTGTGCACGAACGTTTCCACAAGAGTGGCTTCATCCGGACGTTCGACCACTTGTATACTAGTCTTCCTCCACCTACTTAGGAAGTCGG
Organism: Heliosperma pusillum; assembly: GCA_022085475.1. NCBI lineage: Eukaryota > Viridiplantae > Streptophyta > Magnoliopsida > Caryophyllales > Caryophyllaceae > Heliosperma > Heliosperma pusillum. The sequence continues at coordinate 5,226 of JAIUZE010022574.1, forward strand.
TGAAACCTTCCTTCTCATTTTGAGTGAGGACCTCTAGAGTACGCATGTTAACTTGAATTTCAGCATTGTCTGCGTATTGTTTGGTCAACTCAATTGCAGCATCATCCAAAGTTGAAATCTTCTTGAGATCTAGGAAATAGAATCGTTGCTTGGGAATGGTGTCGAGAGATGAAGGAAAGATCCTTAGGAAAATCTCTGGTTTGATGCCTTTGACAGACATATAATCCTTGAAAGCACGGATGTGGTTCAAAGGGTTCTCATGCCCCTTGAATTTTGGGATGTCAGTCATATTGAAATTGGTTGGCAGTTCGGCATTTACTGCTTCGTATTTGCGACTGTTCTCCGTATAGATGTCATCTCCCTTGAGATACATTAGTTGCTCTTCCAAGTATTGGAGTCGCTTTTCCGCTCCAGTAAGAACTGGTGGGGTATCGACTTCATGTTGTCCCACGATGAGTGGAATGTTATCGTGTACAGTAGGGTCAGGAATGTCTGCGGGAGGCAGCCTAGTTTCTACGGCAATAATTCGACTCTTAAAGGCATTTTAGGCGAACATAGGCTTGGTCTTGACTTTTTTGGAGACGAAGGAGCGCAACTATGATTTGATCATTACCTTTTAGCTCGGGTTGATGAACACTTGCTAGAAAGTTCTAGGCATCTTGAAAAACTGAGCAAGAGATCGACGACGAATCAAAACACGATCGACCAATCTAGCATACTTATTCGAAAAGACTTGACTTGTGAAGTGGGAGTGTGCCCCTGTATTTTAAGTGAGTTTTGAAAATGACTGGTTCGGAAATGTTTGTCCTACACAACCGTAGTGTGGTTGTAGGAGTGTTGACTCGAAGTGGAGAAGTAATTTTAACTAGACACTTGGACAGAGTTTCGACTTATTTCGCGCTACTTTAGGCCACCTTTGAAAATGTTTTACTATTTTAAAAAGGATTTTGATTTTGAAAATTTTGTTATGGTTTATTTACAAAGTGGTGATCATGTAGGGGTTATACACATTTAAACAGGCATCATAACGGTATGTCGAGTGCATTTAAAATGATTTTGGCTTAAAGGGTGAGTTGCCATACCAAGCAATCAAACCCAAGGTCTGTGGAGAGGTCCGCGCCAAACATGAGTAAGGCCGGTTCCTAATCCATTTCCTCGAGTAGTGAAAGCCCTTGGTGCTAACATGAGTACACACCGTGGTATGGTTGACGTCAATTGCTATCCATCCTTAGGCCTAGATAAGAATTTGGACCGTCCAGACAGGACGATTGGTCGAAAGGGTTGGGTTAGGCGTAGGAAGGCCGAATAAAATGACTTAGGAAGCTCGAGTAATGAAAATCGACAACTGTCTCATACATACTATTCCCTAACCTTATTCAAATTTCATCCTGGGTACACGTAAGTGTAAATTCCCCAGCGAAATCACCAAATTGTGATACACGGATTCACGATCCTTTCCAAGCCGTGGCGCACGAGGAACCAACAGATGAAGAAACAAGGGACAAGCGTAGAAATACGCATTTGTGGAGTCGCCATCAACTTTTGTAGGAAGTTGGAACCGTTCGAATACTTTATGCCATGTAAAGACATAAAGCGATGGCATGAGCACTAAGAACTCGTTACCCTTAACATTCTATGTCTAGAGTGACTCTCGTAGATTCCAATGAACATGGATGTTCACAGAGATCTAGAGTAAGGGGTGAGGGTACGTATTAGGAAGTTCGTTAATCGGACACCTAATCCCGCCTGTCTCGATAGCGGCCTCTACTAATGATTAGGGAAACTCTTCGGTACTCGATATGTTGTCAGTTATATGCATGTAACGCAATATCCACAATTTAATACTAGCATGTGAATTAACCTATGTCGGTTGAACATGTAGTTTAGCAATCAATTGAGTCGAATTAGGATTTTAGACTGATTGCATGTGAAAGGCAAATAAATCATACGATACAATAATTAAATAAACCTATGAGAGAATTACAAAGATTACAGCGGATTCCGAAATCTATGTCGAAAATATGCCCAAAAGAAAGCTTTAAAGAAAAGAAAGAATAAAAGACTAAACAAACAGATTAACAATGATATTAGGGTTAATAGTTGATTAATTATAAAATTAAAGCTATGTCGGTGCGAATCAGGAAATTCATAGAAATAATCCAACCCAGAATAGGCGCAGTGTGTAATGCATCCTCTGGAAGACGAGCAGCACTTTGTGCGTCTGTTCTTAAAATGGGCTCTGACTGTGAAGCCATAATCGCAATCAGTTACTAAGGCCGCCCGGCAAAAGCTTTTTCAGGATCAACATTGTAATGATGGGGCTATGGGGCTTACGCGTCAAACTCTTACTGATAGTCTGACTGTTTTCTCTAATGCCGAGATCACGTTGAAGCGGATGGGGCTTTGGTTGTGTGGGGAGTGTCTGAAAACACATACCTTTCGTTCTAGGTGTCGGCATAGTCGGGGGGATATTGTTGCGCCTCCGGATTGTGGTAATGGCATCGTTAGCTTTATTATTTATGGTATCCCAAGACCTCCGGCTCCGTCTCTGTAACACCCGCAAATGTACCCTATTTTTATATTAAAAATATTATACGGATACGTTTCAGCAAAATTTTAGATTTAGTCTAGAACTTAGTTTCCGTGTCTAATTTAGCAAATCCGAGTTTGTTTTCAGACTTAACTCGAAATTCCGTGTGAGTTTCGCCTTAAGCCGCTTTTGGGTTTTCCCCCATAATTCTCCACTCACCCTTATAAACCCTAACTCCCTCACTCACTTTTCCACTCACCTTCTTCCCTTTCATATAACCAAAAACCCTAAACCCCATTTGTGATCAATCTCAAACTTCTCTTTACTCATCCATCTCTTACTCAAATCCGTTTATTTTCGTCATATTCTTCCCCTCTTGTCGTCCTCGATCTTGCTTGGTAATAAAATTACCGTCTTTCTCATTTTCAATTTATCCGTCTTTCTCAAAGGTGAATTATATTCATCTTTTATTGTCTAATTGTAGGTGGTGACCTTCAAGACCTCGACAAAGACTACTACTTAGGAGAAGAGGACCTAGACGAGGATTGAAGATGCAAAAAGGTAACGTTGAAGGTTTACTCGATATCATTACGTGTTTTTAAAGTGTTTTAATATTAGTAAACGTATTTAGGTTGGATGATTAGTCCTAGGATTTGTGTTGTTGATGATAGTTGTTGTTTATTGATAATTGTTAATGAGTATTGATGATTGATGATGATAGTTGATTTTAATTGTTGATGGTTGTTAATGAAAATGGATGATTTTGGTGAAGTGTAGTGAATCACGGGTGAAATTGGTCCCAGCCGGCCGACCGGCTGCCGGTCAGCTGACCGGCTGGGACTATGGCTGATTATTTTTGGGAATTTGGTGTCATGTTAGTCCCAGCCGGGTAGCCGGCTGCCGGTCCCCTTGACCGGCTGGGACACGCTTTCTTTTGTATTTTTTTCGTAGTATGCTGAAATGCCAGCCGGGTAGCCGGCGGCCGGTCCTATGGACCGCCTGACACCCCCTGAGATTTCCTGTTCTATTCTTTTCTTATACATTCATTTATAATAGTTTGTACGGTTCGTTTATCGTATAAATTTACGTAATAGCTTCAAATATTCATGTTTAAAATATCTCATTCGCTTGTATCGCATGTTTTGTGACGGTTTTTCATATATCCCCCTTTGAGTCGGTTTTACATATGTTATGAATTGAGCACTAATGATTATGTGTTACGAACTCTCATTTCCCCGGTCATACTTTATAACCGTTAGACTTAAATGTCGGAGCGGTGAAGTGTAACCGTGATGCAGTTGTGCATTTGTTAGTGGGGATATGACGACGTTGTTAGGAGGCGAACGCAATGCGTTGATCGACCCGACCATCAAATGTTGTATCCTTGCGAGGTGGTGTCATTGCATGTAGCGTACTAGCTTGACTTTTGACTATAGATCTCTTTCCGCCTCTTTCGTGTGGTTTAGCCGAATTTGGGGTACTCGACGTCTTTGTATGATCGAGTCTTGGTTGTGGAACGTCATACCACATGTCGAATCAGGAAATGTCTTATTCAGAGAGTCTCGCCAGGTTTAGACTAGGACCGTATTATTATCGTCGTCCTACCGAGAGGATTAGAGTCTTGTGTGTACGAAACGTCTTATCGTACACGATTCCGGTAAATGTCTTATCCCGTGAACTTGTTTTGTCTAGGTCATGAGTATACGAAACGTCTTATCGTATACGGTTCCGTTAAATGTCTTATCCCGTGGGCTTCCATTGGCTTGTCTTGCTATTGTACATGATGCTAGTGCGTGCCATTAACCGTGAGAGAATATGTGTCATATTCGTATGATTGGATGGTTGTTTGTAAGTTGAATTATACGTGAACATTGAGTTGGACTCTTGCATGAAATAGATGAATGACGTGGTTTATATGTCGAGTCTCTATCTTATCAAGTATATGCCGCTAACAGTGAGATGTAAGCCCTAGTGAGTATATAGTTGCCTAAGGGTGTCTTCCCCGAGTCTATATATAATATGATGGTTACGGTTTTGTACTTCATGCACCGATATCTTTATATGTTGAATTGTCTATTTATCCTTCTCGTATTTCACATGTATATTTATATATGCATGCTTCTACTTTCGTATTTCCCTTTAAGTATGTTATTTGTGATATGGCTGGGAGAACCCGGAGTTACTGCCCACTGATTGTGGCGTTCATGTTTTTCATGGATGAACAGGTTGCTTGCTTGGATGGATTTTTCTTGTTGTATTTTGGGTTCGGGCGTGAGCTAGCGAGCGTTGGTCTTGATGAATCACCCCTAGACGTTTATTAGCTAGTTGCTGTTATTTGATAACATTTTGAGAGACTACGTCTCTTGTAGTATATTATACTTTGGTTTGTAATTATTGACATTCCTCGTATTTTGATCTTAGCATGTAAAAAGTTTTAAAAATACCATATCTTCCGCTATATAAATCACATGCTTGTTTTGTTTTATTTCCGCATTCGCGAGGGTTGTCACAGTTGGTATCAGAGCTTTAACGCTCCCGACGCACACACGTGAACCCTAAACTTAAACTACTTGACCTTGAAATAATAAATGAGAGATGGGTAGAGATTAAGGACATTACTTGGTAGTCTCTTTGTTTATGCTAAGTGTTAGGATTAACTTGTTTTGTTTTTGTCTCTTATGAAGATGGTTAGACCTCGAGTAGTAGAGAATGTCATTCTTGAGGCTCTTACTCAAGTTCTGAGGAACCAACAAGATGCGGCAAATGCTCAAGCCGACCAAGCCCCTCCTCATAGAGAAGATAATCACCAAGGAGGATACGCTTGGGTGGCTAGCCAGATAGCCAGAAGCAAGATTTTACCTTATGGTGGAGAGTCGGACCCTACCGAGCTCTCGGAATGGTTTCGAGAGATGGAGAAGCAATTTGACTTATACCAAGTCCGTGTAGAGGACAAGGTAAGGATTGCTAAGCACTTTCTAGTGAGGGAAGCCGACAATTGGTGGTCGATTACTAATCCCACCGCTATTCTTGAAATCAATTTCGGTTGGGAATGTTTCAAGGCTCTTGTGGAAGACCAATTTTATCCTAAGGAGCTCAAGCAACAAAGGCTCAAGGAATTTATTGATTTCAAGCAAAGTGACTTGACGGTTCAAGACTTTACCACGCAATTCAAAAAGCTTGCTCACTTTGCACCAAGACTCATCAAGGATGATGAGGATCGAGCTTTTTACTACCGTAATAAGCTAAGTTCCTTGCTTCAAAGTAAGGTAAGGAGGAGCTCTACTTCTTTCGGGGAGTTGTATGATGATGCCCTTTGGGCCGAGAACTCCATGAAGGCCGTTAGAGATGAAGCGAAGATGAAGAATCCCTCTCCTTCCCCCTCTTTCAATCCAAGATCAAACTTCCATGACAAAAGGTCTTTTACTCCCTCTTCTTCTAATGCCTATGCTAACAAGAGGCGTTTCAATGCTCCCTCAAACTCCAATGCAAGAAAACTTGTTCCTTATCACTTTCAAGCTAACTCAAATGTGGCTCCTAAGCCCAATGTTCCCCCTCAAGCCCAAACTCAAGGACGAATTTGTGACGGTTGTAGGAAACCCGTTTACCCCGGAGTTGGATGCTATGATCGGCCCCTCTAACCTATTAGGACTCATACATACTGATGTATGTGGACCTATGTCAATCAACACAAGAGACGGCTATAGATATTTTATCACTTTCACGGATGATTTGAGTAGATACGGATATGTCTACTTAATGAAGTATAAAAGTGAGTCCTTTGAAAAGTTCAAGGAACTCCAGAATAAGGTTGAGAACCAACTGGAAAGAAAGATTAAAGCACTTCGATCAGATCGTGGTGGTGAAAATCTTTCAAATGAGTTTGATCAACACCTTAAAGACTGTGGCATAATATTACAGTTAACTCCACCTGGAACACCTCAATTAAATGGTGTGTCCGAATGGAGAAATCGAACATTACTTGATATGGTTCGAGTCATGATGAGTCACACGGTAGTACCTGATTCACTATGGGGTTTTGCTCTTTTGTCAACTGCTCTTATACTTAACCGAAGTCCGTCTAAAGCTGTAGACAAGACTCCATATGAGATATGGAAGGGAACGGTCCCTAACTTGTCCTTTATTCGGGTTTGAGGCTGCGAGGCTTATGTCAAGTGGAGACACGAGGATAAGCTCGGCTCGCGATCGGTCAAGACATACTTTATTGGTTATCCAAAAGGAATTTTTGGTCATTACTTCTATTCGCCTACCGAACATCGATGTTTTGTTGCGGCTAGTGCGAAGTTCTTAGAGAGAGAGTTTCTCAAGAACAAGTCAAGTAATAGAACCTTCGATCTGTCGGAGATTCAAGAACCAACAACCGAGCAACCGATGGAGGAAGATGTTCCTTCAACTTCTGCTACGGTTAATATTCCTCAGGAACCTAGGAGGTCGGGTAGATTCTTCATTCCTCCAGACAGATACATTGGTATGGTCGAGGAGAATGATAGAGATGACATTTTGCTCCTAGAGAGTAACGAACCCGCTATCTATAAAGGTGCCATGACCTGTTCAGACTCTAAGCTATGGCTTGAAGCCATGCAATCCGAGATGGACTCCATGTATGAGAATGACGTATGGGATCTTGTTGATTTGCCTGATAATGTACGACCTCTTCAGTGCAAATGGCTTTATAAGATAAATCATTTTGTAGAAGGACAACCAGACACCTATAAAGCACGACTAGTGGCAAAAGGTTTCACTCAAGTGCAAGGATTGCATTATGATGAAATCTTTGCACCCGTAGTTATGTTGCGTTCCATTCGGATAATCTTAGCGATTGCCGCTTTTCATGATTATGAAATTTGGCAGATGGATGTGAAAACCGCCTTCTTAAACGGTTATTTGGAGGAGGAATTGTACATGGTACAACCCGAAGGTTTCATTGATCCTAAAAATCCTAAGAAAGTGTGCAGGCTTAAGCGTTCCATTATCAGTAAGGGAAAAAGGAAACACTCCTTGATCTTGTCAGCTGTCACCCCTTTAGAAACCGGAATAGAAGAACAGTAGTCAGCAAAGGTCTCCATATGCTTCCTCGGATCCTCCCCTGTGACAACCCTCGCGAATGCGGAAATATAAAACATACAAGCATGTGAATTATATAGCGGAAATATGGAGTTTTAAAAACTTTTATACATGCAAGGAAAGAATACGAGGAGTGTCAAATATTACAAACTAAAGTACGGGAATACAACTAAGAGACGGAGTCTCTCAAAATGTTAGCAAAGAACAAGTGTTTAGCAAACTAGCTAATCTCGTCTAGAGGTGAAACTTCCAGGGACAACGCCCGCTAGCTCACACCCGAACCCAAAATAGTCAAAAGCAAAAAGCCATCCATTGCAAGCAACCTGTTCATTCATGAAAAACATGAACGCCACAGTCAGTGGGGAGTAACTCCGGGTTCTCCCAGCCATATCACATTAAACGTACATATAAGGAATTACAAAAGTAAAATCATGAATAAATAGATATCTATGTGAGTTACGATAAGAATAGATAGGCAATTCGATAAATAATGATAAGAGCATATGGAATACAAATTGAGGAACCATCATGTTATTCAAGACTCGGGAAAGATACTCTTAGGCAACCGAATACGCTGACTAGGGCTTGCATTTCACCCTTAGCGGTATAAGTTTGATAAGATTGAGACTCGACAGACAACCCAAGTCAAGTCATGCGATGATCACAATAAATCCAACATATTATCATCCATTCACGAACCAAGACATTGACGGTGTCCAATCATGCAATGACCATGAATAATATCATGAAATCACGCATTCAAGAACGACGGTGCCCAATCATGCAATGACCATGAATAATATCATGAAATCACGCATTCAAAGACGACGACACGACGACATCTCTCACGGTAAATGAAACGCACTAGCATCGTGTACAAGGCAAGTATGATTATGGGCATCCACGGGAGTAAAACCTTCCCTGAACGCATACACGATTCAATCCATTTCGTATATGTAGACTAATTTCCTCCTGGTAGGAACGATAATTAAACGGCTCCTAATCTAAACCTGGCCAGATTCCCGGAATCACATTTTCCGATTCGACATGCGATGACGTTTCGCATCCAAGACTCGGTCAATCAAATAGACGCCGAGTACCCCAAATTCGGTAGATCAATTCACGAAAGAGGCGGAAAAGAGCACAAGCCTCATAACAAGCGGTACGCTACATGCAAATAACACCACCTCGCAAGTACACAACATTTGACGGCCGGGTCGATCAACGCATAGCGTTTGCCTCCAAACAACGTCGTCGTATGCCCACTAACACATGCAATTAAGCAGTAGGATACCTCCCCGTTCCGGCATTCCAGCCTTACGAACGTGGAGGTAGCCAAGGGAATGAGAGCACAAAGCACAAGACGAAATAGTGCTCAAACAATATCATTTGTAAAAACCGACTCAAAGTGGGACATAGCAAAAACCGTCACAAAACATGTGATACAAGCGAATGAAATATCATTTATCCAAAACATGAATATTATAAGTCACTACGTTAAATTATACGATAAACGGATCATGCGAACTATTATAAATTACGAGTTTTAGAAATTAAAGGAAAAGCATACAGCCGTGTTCCAGGCCGGTCAGGGGACCGGCGGCCGGTGGGCCGGCTCAGAGCACAAGGCAAAAACCAAAATCATAGAAAACAGGGGAATGTGTTCCAGGCCGGTCGATGGACCGGCGGCCGGTGGGCCGGCTCAGAGCCCCCTATACAAAAATTCTCATGATGTTACTGTTGGAGTAAATGTCCTCAACAATAGTGCGATCACATAATTAAATCTCAATAATAAGAATACAAAGGGATGATGAATATTATAGTCAACTGGTCAACATAAATCGGTAACGATTGGCTCAATTGAGTTTGACGTTACTGTCATATGACGGTGGTGATCAGTTGATCCCTTGAGGTCACACCTAAAGGACAATCCCCTAATCAAGTACATTAATTAATTGTATAATGATACAGAATAACTAATCCCTTAAAATGAACCAAGTTAAAGCTGTGAGTGAGAAATATATCTTATTGTAATATGATTAAATAAGATTCATTTTGGTAATATTAATTGTTATATTACTAAGAATGCATTATGTTTATGAAACATTTGAGATAAGTAAAATTGGTCGATTATAATTACAAACTGTTGTAGATTATTTTAACCAAATATGAGAGGACCCATTTTATTTACATGTAATTATAAAATGTGACTTAAAATGTTAAGTCTAATTTATTTGTTATGAAATTGCATTTAAATTTGTTAAATGTACATTTATAAGCCTAATTACATGTTACATGTCACATGTCACACTTGTGACAAATGACAAATTGCAAAAATAAAATGGACACCCATATTACATGGGTGCACCGGTTTTTTGTGGTGTTGGTGGGTATGATTTTAGTTTGTATTTTATTCTAATTAAGAATTAGAACAAATCATTACTACAATAATCCATACACTCAACCTTACATTGTGAAGAACAATGTGAAAATGACAACACCCCACCCATGTGGGTGTGTGTGTGACCGGCTATCCCAAGCCAAGAGAGGGCTTGTTTTTCCTCTTATTTATTCTATACTATCTCATATATTTTCATACATGCAAAATTTGCTTATCTCTCTACATTTTTCTCCATCTACTCACTAACACTTAAGAAGTTCTATTTCTAGTGTTCATATTTTCTAGTAACATTACTAGTGTAGTAATAAGACGTTATTAGATTATTTTTAAGGGAGACTACCATAATATACTAGTGTAGTATCTTTTAGTAGTAATTAAGGGTAGTCTTGGGTGCAACTAATTGGAGAGTTTCTAATTTGAAACTTGGAAGATCATCCTTCTTATTTTACTAGCTCAAGATCAATATTTGAAAGGAGTTCAAATGTTGTGCCCATTTCCATATAATCAATGTAAGGAAATTGTTTCTTCCTTTATATTTTGTTATGCATGCATAAGATTTATTTAGTTTAAGAGTAAACTAAATGTATAATGATATTAGAAGTGTCTAATATCGAGTTTAAGAAACATACAAGCGGTATCAGAGCCAAGGTTATTGCATGCATAATCGATTTATAGTTTTTTCGAGTTATGGTAACTTAATGAAAACTAGTAATTTGTGTTTTATAAGATAAAATCACAAAGTTATTTGCATGTCAATAAATTCTGGTCCTAATATGATTTTAGGTCATTTTGATGTTTTATGGAAATTGATAGTGCCCAAATATGATTTTTAGTATTTTTATTACATTTTAATGAGTAAAATGATGTTTAAAATGCTAAAAATAGTTAGAATTATCTTCTGACCTTGAAATTTTTACAAAGTATCACACATGCAGTTTACTTACTGTATGTAAAATTTCGTGTGAAGTGGACGTATTTCGTGTGATTTATGATTTTTATATGATAAAATGAAATAAATAAAGGTCAAATGGTTAAAAATACTTCCGCTTTGAATCTGACAATGAAATTTTAGTATGTTGTCACATGCATGTTTTCCTGTCAGACTGGAACATTTCAGATTGATGTGATTTGTCTAGCATGATTTATGAATTTTTAATGTAAAAATGGCATAAATAGTGACTAATTTAGCAAATATACTTCCGATTTGAATCTGATGATGAACTTTTAGTATGTTGTCACATGAATGTTTTCTGGTCATACTGGAAAATTTCAGACTTATGTGATTTGTATTGCATGATTTATGGATTTTTAATGTAAAAATGGCATAAATAGTGACTAATTTAGAAAATATAGCTAAAATATTTTTCATGTCAAGAGAAAATTTTTCCTGGTTGCATAAATGTCACACATTTCAGATATAAAGTTGAAAATTTAATATGATTAATTTTTGCATGCTTTATGTATTTTATTTGATAAAACCGATAAAGCGTAACCATTTTTCTCAAAACCGATTCGAAATTTTTAAACCATGTTTTTTGACATTATGAGTGTCATGGAAATGTTCCAGAATGTTCAAAAATTTAAAATTCAAATTATGAAATTATTGTAATTAAATTTGGATTTATTTGATTAAAATATGATTTTAAAGTCTAATTATGAGCAATTATGCAACAACAAGTTGAATTATTGTCAAAATTGAGTGATGACTAATTTTTGAGGCCTAAATGAGTTGGGATAATTAACTTGGACTTAAATATGATTTAAGTATTGTATGGTGATTTTAAAATGTTATTATCACGCATTTTCGTAAAACCGGGTTATATTCGATATAAACCGTTAAATAGAGTGATTTGGCATTTAACATGAGCATGTTTTATACATATTATAATGCTGCATTTTAATTATGAATGTCATATTTTCAATTTATGAATGTCATATTTTGGTTTATGTAATTTGGAATTATGTAATTTTTCCTTGTATGGCCTTAGTTTTAATCGATATTGCCCGAAATATAAGGGAATATTGATTCGGTTGTAATTTAATGTGATCTCGAATCACTTTTATTGTATTATTTTATTTTACAAATGTATAATAGGAAATTATTGTAATTTTATTATATATTTTGTAACTAATTGTAAAACCAGAGTTTCCTAAAGACGGTGCCATTCGGAAAAGAGTTCCGAGAGAGAGACGGTGACCTTGGGAGGCGTGCTTATGAAGTTCAAGGGACCAAAGGAGTTGGTTTCCGAACTTGTAATAGATTATATGATTTTCTATTCTAGGAAAGGCCATACTAGGAGTTTTATTTTTATGCTTGCATTTTTATTTAATATGTTTGCATGCATTGCCAAATCGCCATAACATGACATGCATATTTATCGAGTATTCGACCATGTCAATTAAAATAATTGTTAATTCATCGATTTAGTTCACTTTAACATGATAGATTATAAATTGACAAGACCTCTCATAATAAATAATTGAGATCAAGCCTTACCAAATGTAGAACCCATGAATCCCAATTTCGCAAGGAAGTAGGCTCGGCTCACCGGGGTGCTAAACTTGTTACGTTGGGTAAGTGGGGTAATAAATGTTATTATTTCGAAATTTGGATTGAGCTCAACGGAAGTATTCGCGACCGTAGCCGCATGTGTTCCGGGCTTAAGATAAATATTAATGTAATATTATCGACCGAGAGTTCTAATGTAGAATCGATTAAAGAGTTAATCCACCGAATTATGTTAATGAGGGATGAATCGGCTTACCGTGCCCAAGTTGATATGAATTTGGATCTCGGAATCATTTATAATAGTTGGGTAGAGGTCACTATTTAAATGCTAAACTTGTTTAAAATGTTTACAAGTATTTAAAACAATAAATGTTATGTAACAACCCGAAAAATACCAATTTTTCTAGTAAAAATGTTTACTAACACTTTTCAGTAGAACTTAAGTTTTTTTTAAAATAGAAATTTTTGTTCCGAGTCTTATTTTGAAATTCCGCGTTCGTATTTGGAATTTCTGAGAGATTTCATGAAAAGACCGTTTTTAGTCATCTTTGACTTTTCTTGACTTTTTAAAAAGTCGTCTTTGACTTTTCTTGACTTTTTAAAGTCGTCATTGACTTTTCTTGACTTTTAAGTCGTCATAAACTGTTCTTGACTTTTAAGTCTCTTT
>JAIUZE010022575.1:0-28461 GCA_022085475.1 Heliosperma pusillum
AGTAATCCTTCACCGTTACCTTTTCGCGTCTTTAATCGATTTCTAAACCTTCCTAGTCTCCACCTACATACAATTAGATAATAAAAGATGAATATCATTCACCTTGAGAAAGACGGATAATTTAAAAAGCGAGAAATACGGTAATTTTATTACCAATACGGATAGAGGAAGCTAAGAGGGGAAAAATGAGACGAACTTACGTGAATTCGAGCGAGAAATGAAGGCGTAGCGATGATTCGAAGATGGATCAAAAATGGAGGCAAGGTTTTATGGTGTTTCTTAGTGAAGAAGAAAGAAATGAGTTGTGAGGAAAAATTAGGTTAAAGGGGGTATATGAAGAGAGTGAGTGGAAAAAGTCAACAAAAGTCAAAGACGGCTCAAAAGTCAAGAAAAAGTCAAAGACGGCTCAAGACGGGTTTTATTTGAAAACTCGCGGAAATTCCAAATACGAACTCGGAAATTCTAAATTCGACTCGGAACATTAAATTCTAAAATAAAACTAAAATACGCTGAAAAGTATCCGTAAAATATTTTACTTATAAAAATAGGGTACATTTGCGGGTGTTACATTAATGAATAGGGAGAATGTCTTCACCCAAAATCTTCAATACAAACCCAAAACTATGATAGTTCTACAAAGAAATACTAGATCTACTAACTTGAATTGAGAAATTAAACTTAATTAAGGAACGATTAGGAGAGTAATTAGTGAGTAATAGAGGTTACAAAATTTCTAGGGTTTTGTGCTAATAGTTCATCAAAAGCTGCTTACAAATATTAGGGGGAGGGTATATATAGGTATCTCAAAAATTAAGAAAGAAAATAGAAGAAGGGCGAAAATGCGGAGTGGTGTTCCTGGCCGGTCGACCGGCCGCCGGCCCTCTGACCGGCCTGGAGCACATCAGTAGCCTCCTTCTTCTCGTCTTCAAAAATTATGCTAAGTATGAAAATGCGTTCCCAGCCGGGTGACCGGCCGCCGGCCACCCACCGGCCTGGAGCACAATAAACTTCCCAAGTGCTTACCGATGTTGTGCAGGCCGGGTAGTAGGTCGGCCGCCGGGTGACCGGCCGGCGCTACCTGGCCAACTTCTTCTCCTACTCTTTTTCCTTCATTCGTGGGACAGTGGTCTGAGCCGGGTGGCCGGCCGCCGGTCAGAGGACCGGCCTGCGCCACCTGGAGGCTCATTTCCTCATTTCTTCTTCTCATCTCCGAATCCCGACTCATGCAAGGCCTTTATGTTCCGATTTCATCATTTCCGACTTAATTCCTGCAAATTGAGATCGACATTCATAGCTCGGGAAATCGTGAAGCAAAATGCAATTAAAGACACGCATATCCGTGTAAACGGACCAAAATCGGGATGAAAATGAGAGGAAAAATGTGACTAATTAAATGCTTATCAACTGTAAAGTCAAGATTATCTTGACTGTACTGACGGAAATTCCGTCAGTAAAGTCAAGATAATCTTGACTTAATGACGGAAAATCCGTCAGTAAAGTCAAGATAATCTTGACTTACTGACGAAAATTCTGTCAGAAAGTCAAGATAATATTGACTTTACTGACAGAAAATCCGTCAGTAAGTCAAGATTATCTTTACTTTACTGACGGAATTTCCGTCAGTACTTGATAGAGTAGTGGCTGGATACAACAGCCTGCTGTCCAGCCACAATGCGTATTTTGCATTGTTTTAAACGGTGAAAATTTCAACAAAACCTGCAATACAGAAAATACATTCGTCTACCGCAAAGCGGTAATTCATACACACATCCACAAAAGGCAATAAAAATAAAGGGGAAGATCGATGGAAATTGGAAAAAAAAATATATTACATAAAATGTTAACCAAATTCATACAACTTTGTTTTTACAAGCTTACATATTGAACGAGATCACTAACTTAGGTAAGTGATAAATTACTAACCTAAGGGGGTAACGGAAGCCCGTCCAAAACCGTGCCCGTTGTCCGCGTTATCATCTCTTGGACGTGGAGGAGGGAAATTGCACAAGTCCGGGGGAAGAAATTTCATCAACGCCGCTTGCATGGTAGCCATTTGCTCGGCTTGGCTCTCCATTTTTTGTTGATTGGCCCGTACTTGTGCTTCAAGGGCAAGTCGGGCGGCTCGCTCATGTTCTCGTTCATTCGCAAGTGCACTCAATTGCTCCTTCATTTGAGTATTTTCACTTGCGAATCGAGTGTAATCTGTAGGATTTTAGGAGAAAGATATGCGTGCACTTTTGTTGCAAGGTGGATCATACCACACTTCTTTCCCCTTGTCTCCCATCCCGAAGAGCCTCAACTTCTTATCGAATCCATCTGCAGCTTTGTAGTATGCACGAAATTCGTCTGGGGTCTCGCCAGTTGGCGTTGGCTGACTCATCTCCTAGGTGTAAGCTTCCTGAATCAACAAAAAAGAAATTATATAATTAAAAACATTAAGTAATCAAAAGAAAACGAATCTAATAAATAGTATTAAAGTTGGATATAAAAAAAAAACTCCTTAGTAATTATTAGACAAACTTACGTTTGTCTTAGCAGCTCTAAGATTAACCCACTCGCCCTTCTTGTTTTTTTTTTGTTTTCTCAAACAACTTGTACGGCGTAGGATCAACCTAAAAGTAGTATAAAAACATTAAGTGATATATCGGCAATATTAATCCTTCATAATATGCAATTTGTGAAGTAAAAAATAAAGGACTTACCAATTCTTTAAACGCATAAGCACAACTCTTCCGGCCTAGAGTATGGGTGCCCAAAGCTTTCTCTCCACCCGACCGTCTATTTACCTTGTTGATGTTGGACTTCTTGGCAAATTCGGGATCACTTTCGGGCCTATTTCAAATGTTTTCCCACCAACTTTCAGGCACCCAATCCGGCCTTTTTTTGTTATACTTGAGGCCACCAACAAGTGAGGTAATCCGCCTCGTGACCTGTTTCTGCCATTCGGGCTTCAGGTCGTAGTTCGGATCGACCGAGTTCACATGATACTATTTCATCATAAACAACTTGTTAGTAATTGCTGAAATTGTATAACTACACGTTTTGAATGAAAACAATTACTTTTTAGTAATAGATAGAACCGTAATAAAATAAACCTGAAAGTATTCCCACATCCGCCTACGCTGGTAGTGGCTCGCTTCACTCCATTTGGTGAAGTACTCTCGGCCTATGGTACGAATAAAAGACCAAGTAACGTATTGCTTGATCGGCTTGTCGTCCCACCTGAAAAAGATACATATTAGAACGAACGCGATAATAAAAGATAATAAAAGTTAGCGTAAAAGTGATAATAAAATAAAGTTAGCGATAATAAAAGTTTTCTATATATTAATTAGACACTTACCAATGGCCTATGTCAGGATTGCGAGACAGAATAATCCGCGTACCCTCCTGCTGTGTAATCGGCATCGTAACCTGCTCCTGCTCGTGGTCATCAAAGGCAGCCTCCTCCTCGTTCTGCTCATCATCAGCACAACGAGATCGACTAATGCTACCTATGATTCGTCTGATAAACCCACCTGCCATAAGTAAAAGCTATATACAAGGGAAATTGTTAGGTAGTTCAATATATAAAAACCGTGAGCAAACTTTGTGTCTCTTCCACCAAAATTGGTGAAATTGACTGACTATTGACAACCACATCTTCTTGGAAGACAATTTCGTCAACAGGAGCATCAACATGCGATCGTGCCTTGATTTTAAAAACCGCGGACCATTAATTATCTTTCTTAGTGGTCGGATAAGGAGCATAACACACTTGATCCACTTGAAAAGCTGCCACGAATGGGTTATGTCCACGAAGTTTATTTTTTAAGTTTACATCGACAAGTCCGTATACCTTATGGATACTAACTCCTTGTGGGGAATTATCAAACCAATCACATTTAAACAATATGGCTTTATAAATTCTGTGCGCGGTATAATAAGAAAGCTCAACTACTTCATTAAGGGTTCCGTAGTAGTCCAACCCTTCAGTAGAACTCACACAAACCCCATTGCTTATAGTAGCTTTCGGAACATCAACTCCCTCTTTAAAAGCACGAAATTTATAGCCATTGATAGAATATCTTCTCCATGTCCTCACCCAGTTACTTGGACCCCCTGCTAGAGCTATTAGTAAAGGATCCTTCAATCTATAAGCCTATATATCAATAAAACAATATATTAATTATATTAAGATGTTATATTCTCAATATTAATTATTAGTTAATAAGAAATTGAAATGTGATCTTACTTCATTTCCCAACCATTTCGAAAAACTTTTGTCATGTTTGCTCCAAAAATCATCATAAGACGTGACATCAGGATATGTGAGTTTGATGTACGTCTCGAATTCCCTAATAATAAGACGTGACATCAAGACATGTTTTAATTAGTAATGTACGTTTGAACTATAATGAATTAATTTTATTACGAAAAGTTATTTGTGTAATAATGAATCAAATACTTACTTTTCATAAGTCTCTAAAAATTGCCCACAATTTCTTAGCACATAAAAATGAGCTTCTTCAAACTCTTTTTCATTTAAGTACCTCGTTATACATTTCCCGGTAGTATTTCCCATGTCATCATTGAACAACTCGGGTATATTTGAATCTAGTTGGTTATCGGAATTCACACCAACCTCCAAGTCCTTCGCTTTTGTGTCAATGTGATCTTCAAAATATAAGGAACAAAAATTAGAAATTTCCTCTAACAAAAAAGCGTTGCATATGGAACCCTCGACCAGAGCTTTGTTGCCAACCTTCTTTTTCAAATGATTAAGGAACCTCTCAAATGGATACATCCATCGATATTGGACAGGTCCTCCAACTTTCGCTTCATAAGGTAAGTGAATAGGTAAATGCTCCATGGAATGGAAGAAAGAAGGGGGAAATATCATTTCTAACTTGCATAATATCTCCGCAATTCTTGACTCTAGATGTTCCATGGAATCAACTTTAATCGTAGAAGTACACAAGTCTCTAAAAAATTGGCTTATCTCAGTTATAACATTCCAAGAATTCGTCGGGAGTAAATGTTTCAAGGCAACAGGAAGTAACCGTTCCATAAAGACATGACAATCATGACTTTTCATGGAATGCAACACCAAATTTCTATGGTCAACACACCGACTCAAATCTGAAGCATAACCATCCGGGAATTTCAAACTAGCAACCCATTCGCATAGAGCCTTCTTCTCCGCTGTCTCTAAAACAAACTTAGATGAAATGGGTCGTTTCAAGCAATACTCAAGAAAGTCAGCTTTACCCTTAGGGTCAAATGAAGTTTTCTTTGTTACATTCATCACCGTGTGGATAAGCTGTTCAAAAAAGTTTTTCTCAATGTGCATAACATCTAAGTTGTGTCGAATCAACAATGTCTTCCAATAAGGGAGTTCCCAGAATATGCTTTGTTTCCACCCACCTTCAGTTTTGTCGTCTTTCAATCTTTTCATTTCTTCAGCAGAAGACTCGACAACTTTTGGTAAACCTTTTACCGAATCCCAGACCTCAGCACCGGTTAATTTGATTGCAACTGTGGTATCCTCAGTTTTCCTATTCTTTAGAAAATGCTTACAATTGTTGCGTAAAGGATGATCATGTTTCAGGAAAGTACGATGACAATCGAACCAACAAACCTTTCGACTATGTTTAAGAAAAAAGGATTTAGGATCTTTATGAAGACAATAAGGACAAGCACGGTATCCGGCTGTGGACCAACCGGAAAGCATGCCATATGCAGAAAAATCATTGATCGTCCATAGTAATGCCACTTTTAATTGAAAGTTACGTTTCTTAGAGACATCGTAGGTATCCACACCGGTTTCCTAAAGTTCTTTCAACTCTTTGATCAACGGTTGGAGGTAGAAATCCAATTTTGCTTTAGGGTTACTAGGACCTGGAACGGTCATAGATAAGAACATAAATTGCCTCTTCATGCATAACCAAGGGGGTAAGTTTTACGGGGTTACAAACACGGGCCAACAGGAGTAAGACTTCCCGAATTAGCCATAAGGTGAAAATCCATCTGTACACAAACCTAGGCGAACATTGCGAGGCTCACTTGCAAATTATGGATGCTCTCTATCGAAATGTTTCCACGCTTCTCCATCACTTGGGTGTGCCATTATCCCTCTTTCTCTTACTAGAGAGTTTTTATGGTGCCAAGTCATCTCACCTGCTATGTGTTTGGTTGCAAATAGTCGTTGTAACCTTGGCGCAAGCGGGAAATAAGTCAGTGGTTTACAAGGTATTCGCTTCCGACCACTTCAATTCTTTTTACCTTTATACCGAGAGGCATGACATTTGGTACATTCCTCAAGATTAGCATTTTCTTCCCAAAAAAGCATGCAACCGGTAGGACATGCATCGATTTTCACATGGGGTAGTTGGAGTCCCTTAAGCAAATTCTTAATCTTTTGAAAATTGCGCGCCATTTGATTATTTTTTGGAATAATATCACTAATTAAAGACATAAAACCATTGGCGCATCTAAGAGAAAAGTTGTTCTCACATTTGAGTGCTACAAACCTAGCAGCCGCTTGCAACAAACTCATACTACTTCCCTCATACACTGGTTCTTCGGCTTTATTTAACATTCTAAAAAAGGCTGAAACTTGGGGATGTGGGGTATAACGATTCTTCATCGCTAAGGTCGTCGGGATTAAGTCGAGCCTCCATAATTTGCTCAACATTATCACGTAAAGCATCTTCAACCAACTCCCGGTAAAGATTCTCACTAACTACGATACTACTTGAACTCTCTTCGGTAGCCAGTTTCTCACCGTGATACTTCCATACATAATAATTATCAGTAAAATCATTCGACCATAGATGATTTTGAACCTCCCTTTTCGATTTAAAAGCTAAGTTATCGCATTTCTTACATGGACACCTCATTTCACCGCCTAAATCCTTAAACTCACTATATTGTTCCGCGAATTCAATAAACTCTTTCACCCCATTTGCAAATATCAGCTTGGGTTTCTTTTTTTCGTCTAATCTTTCATACATCCACTGTCGTTCTAATCTTTTCATGTTATTATGTATCTACATTTAAATGTATATATGTTATATAAATAAATTATCAGAAATTAACAACAATGATAATCAATAAACACACATAGTAAATTAAACATTTATTATTATCAATATATATATATATATATATATATATATATATATATATATATATATATATATATATATATATATATGAATTAGGATCATGTGAGTCCACCCTATCTTTTTGAGTCCGTGAGTCCAGGATACAATATCACAAGTTATACTAAACAGTATCACGGGTTATACTGTACAATATCACACCACTGAACATAAATTTTGCCCACTATTACTAACTTTTTTTTCTCATACTTTTTTCACACCAATTGATTCCGGTATCGAAGCTCCGACAAACACCATCATTCTCTCGCCCTTGCATGCCGGAAAGTCATTATTATCGCCGTTTCACCGGAGTTTATTGTATATAGCTTCTTTTATCCTACTTCTTCTCTACTTAGCATCTTTGCCTCTGACATTCTTCTTCATAACCAACGACGAGACCCCTAATTTAGCGATGACAATTAAATTTTTTATTGTGATTGGTGGTGGTGTGAGCTCCGAGTAGGAGTAATGTGTATGGGTAAAGGAATATGGAGATTGGAAATAAAACATTGGATAAATAATGGGTGATGTCAATGGTGGATAAATGTTTGTTTGTGTCATCTATATGCTTGGATTGTCATCGGTATTGGTGGGTGGCTAGTGGTCGTCAACGGCGAATAGTAGGACATAAAATATTTTTAACCCTTTTGTGCTGTTTTTTTTCGTGATATTGTTTAATATAACCAGTGATATTGTTTAGTATATTCTGTGATATTGTATAACTGGACTCACGGACTCAAATATTTAGGTGGACTCACCGGATCTTGCCTCTATATATATATATAATTCTCATCAACAAGTAAAATTAATTTTTTACAATTTGGTCCTTATCACACTAACTTAAACCCATCAATCTACGTTTCAAGTCACTAGCAAACACATAACTTGTAATTTATTAATGAGGAAAAAATTCGGCAGCAATTCCCCTTTGTTTTCTAAATACACAATGTTGAATAAATATTCACTCAACATATGCATTCAGAAAACATTAAAGGAATTGTTACCGAACTCTTTCCTCATTAATAAATTACAAGTTATGTGTTTACTACCTAAGTGACTTGAAACGTAGAAAGACAGTCCCAAAACGGGGACTATTCAAAAATTACTAATAACGAGTAATGTTTGAACGGGTACTAAGTCAATATCAACACATGTAATAATTTTAACATGCAAAACACATGTAATAACTAGCTACTAACAACAACAAAAATTTCATTATCAAATGATTAAGACGGAGGGCGAAATTAAATTAACAACAACAAAAATTTCATTATCACAAACTATAATGGCTACTATCCTACGTCAATTAAAGACAAACAAATAATTAAGACGGAAGGCGAAATTAAATTAACAACAAAAATTTCATTAACAGAAAAAATAATGGCTACTAACCTACGTCAATTAAAGACAAACAAATGATTAAGACGGAGGGCGAAATTAAAATAAAGGTAAATATATTACCTAAGGATGAAAATAAGCAAACAAACCGGCGACAAGATGCGGCGGCGACAAGCAGCGACGACGACAAGTAGCGACGGTCGACGGTCGGAGGTAGCTAGTGGTGGTCGTCGGATCTACAACAAACAACTAATAAGGAACATATAAATTAACAAAAGGAGAAAAGAGAGAGAATGAAATAGTTAATTAAACTTACCAAGGATGTGGTGGTCGGAAAGTGGTAGCCGGAGGAAGTTAGCAGGTGGTAGTTAGGTAGCCGGTGGTCAGAAAGTGTGGATTTAATTGATTTGGGGGTTAGGTTTTAGGGAAAAAATGAATTGAGAATGACGGAGTTCTTCGTGCGTTTTTTACATAAACAGATAGGTACTGACAGAAATTCCGTCAGGAATCCGTCAGGTTCCCGTGTCTTCAAAAAAATTCTTGACGGAATTTCCGTCAGGAATATGTTTGACTGGTTTATAATTTGACTTTGATATTATTATGTACTGACGGAAATTCCGTCAGTGGCAGTTTTTACTGACGGAATTTCCGTCAGTACCCGTCAGTGAATTTTGCCGCCTTTGACTTAGTCAACGCGCCATTTTCTACTGACGGTTACTGACGGATAATTCGTCAGTTTTATTTTTCTGTCAGTATTATGTCAGTTGTCCGTCAGTGATAATAAATTACTGACGGAATTTTTTTTCCGTCAGAAAAACCGTCAGTTTCCCGAGTTCGTTTTTTAGTGTAAAAGTAAGAATGAGGATTATAAATATTTAATTTATATTTAATTTGGATGAAGAAAGTTGCATAACAATAAAGTCAAAGGGAGAAAATGAAAAGAGAAGGAGGAGAGGTGTTGCGGCCAATCTTCACGAAACAAAGGTTGAGCAACCTTCTTGCTAAGTTAAGTTTTCTATTTATAAGAAGTTTAAGTGGGCTTTTGATCCATTAGCTCACAAGATAGATAATCCGATTTGGGACCGCAATGGAACCTTGAGATGCATGAGAGGACCCTCGGGTTTGATGAGTCTACTCAGAAGTGAGGTATGACTATAAGTGGACCGAGTATAACCTATAGTAGACTTAGTGGAGTTGTTATAATATCCGTCTATAGAAGAGTCATCTTTAAACTGTCATAAATAGAGATCTAGATATGTGAATGATGTGATTTAAATTGGTGGGAGTAGCTTGTTCTCTTACGATTCTACCGGTAGGTCATACGCCTTAATCGACCGAGAAACGAGTGAGATATGACTCTTTTACGAACATTGGTCATTATTGAGAACTCTATGATTACTCGACCAAGTAGTACCATTACTGGACCGAGTAGTATTGTTACTCGATCGAGTAGTCTGACTCGACTGAGTAGCCATCGGGTTTAAGAACGGCACAACCCTATTCTTTTATTTCATTCAATCTTTTTCTTTCTCTCTCCAAATTCTCTCCCTTCTCTCTAAAACCCTCAGAAACACATGTATATGAGATTAAAGATTGGATTAAGAGGTTGTCCCCCTTCTCCTCCATCCTTTCACTTTGTAAGTTGAGATATACCCTTTTCTAGTCTTATGAACCCTAACTTTTGGGGGGTTTCTTATTTAGTTATTTAATTATCAATTAGTATGTATAATATGGTAATTAGTAACTTATAGAGGTTGATAATTAGAGAGATAAAGTAGAGAGATGTTAATTCTAGGGTTGTGTATTTTGGAGATTAACAATGGTTACTCAAAACTTTATCAATCTAAAATTAATAGATCTCTACAGAGATAAAAAATTATAAGGAAATCTTCACTCTTTACGACTTATACTCAATCGCATATGTCTAAAGGGTCAAAAAAGGAAGGGAATTTGGAGAAGGTAGTTGACTCTATTCCGTCAGTTCTGGGGGAATCATCGGTAGCTTCCGGAGGGCAAACCAGTCGATTGAAATCGTTTACCACGGCAGCGGAGTTAGAATTGAAGGAGGAAGAACATGAGAAAGGGTGTGGTGAATGGACGGAGGTGAGGAGGAAGCTCGCTACTAGAACATCAAGTATTGGTATGTTGCAACTTACTTCTGCTGATGTTCAATCTGAATTAGAATATTGGTCTAATGATGTGTATTTCTATATACTTGGGGCTCACCCTCCGAAGACTGTTATTGTTGGATATATTAAAAGGAATTGGAATGAAGACACCATTGATAAGATAACATTTAAACCTAATGGGGTGTTCTTAGTTCGATTTAAGACGGTTGAGAAGAAGAGGTTTGTTCTGCATGTCGGTCCTCTATTCTTTGGCAATAAACCTGTGATAGTTAAGGAATGGAAGCCGGAAGCAACTCTTGAAAAGGAGGAAGTGGATATGGTACCAACTTGGATATGAATGTATGGTTTGAATCTCAAGTTTTGGGGACCTGATCTCATGAAAATTGCGGGATTCGTTGAGGAACCTATAAGAATGGATATTGACACTCAGGAGAAAACGTTCTTAGGATATGCTAGGGTGTGGCTAATGTCAAAATTAGATAGCAACACCCAGATTCTATTAGGTTCATGGATGAACTAGGTATGTCTCATCATCAGACTATTCACTATGAATGGAAGCCTATTCAGATGTGAAAAGTGCAAGAGAATGGGACATGAGACCAGAGTGTGTAGAATGAAAGATAGACCTACCAAGGACCTCCCTGTGGTGCAGAGGAAAGTGTCAAGGCCTGTCAAACATACTCTGGTTCAGGAGGTGGTTGACACTGGCTCTAGAGTGGAGAACTCTGAAGTGACAAACAAAGCTAGGATGGGTGGTAAAAAGGTATTGGTCACACCTGCCAATGGTGGCATTGGATGAAGCTTTAGTCAACCTATGCCAGGAGGTGTTAAAGTCATGACCTCTTTTACTCGGATTATCACTAGGATGAACAGACAGGATCATAGGAGCAATGAAGGTGAATTAAGAAATCTTTCTTAGAAGCTCTAACTAATAAGAGTGGTGGTGGCAAGAAAACTGGTGACCTAAACCTGCATAATGACTTACCTAGGGTTTTGGAATGTTCGAGGGTGTAACAGCCCTAATAAGGAGAGAGATATTAGGTGGCATCTGCAGAATAATAACATAGGTTTAATAGGTTTAATGGATACTAGAGTGAGAACTGGCTCTATCAATAAGGTCCATAATGGGCTTGGGAATAAATGGTCAGTGATTCATAATAACAACATTTGTGATGGGGGGGCGTATTTGGATCCTATGGGATGATGGTGTTTTTTTAGGTTGATGTGCTCCCTTGTGAGGCTCAAGTAATACATTGTATTATTAAATATAGGCCAACGGGAGTTAAGTGGTGGATGTCCTTTATGCATGGGTATAATAGGAGTGCTGATAGGAAAGCACTTTGGACTTCCTTGGAAACTATGCATGACTCTATCAATGGGCCATGGATAGTCTGTGGGGATTTTAACAATGTGCTAGGATATAATGAGAGAATTGGTTCAGTTGTGGCTGAAGGGGATAAAAGGAGGTTTAGAGAATGTGTGGATAGATGTGATATTGATGATATCCTTGCTCAAGGTGCTTTTTTTTACTTGGAGTAAAAAACAGGATGAGGATGGGAGGAGTTTTAGTAGAATAGACAGAGTTATGGTCAACCTGGAATAGATGATGACATTTCCAGATACAGTTACAACACTCCTCCTTGAGGGTCTGTTTGACCATAATCCCTGCATTATGGAGGTATGGAGAAGGACATAATGAAAGAGGAGTGGTTTCAAATATTTTAGCATGTGGGGTAGAGATGATAAGTTCATGGATACTGTAAAACATGTCTGGAGGCAATATATAGGAGGGATTAAAATGTTTCAAGTGGTGCGAAAGATAAAGCTTCTTAATAAATAATTTAGAGGCTTGAATAGGCAGGCTTTCTCAAATGTGGAAGAAAATGCTAGGATTGCTAAGGTCAATCTTGAAGTTATCCAAGAAAGCCTAATACAGGATGTAACTGATAGGCAAGTGATCAGACAGGAAATAAAGGCAGCTCAGCTCTATAAGGACATGGACAAAGCAACAAATGATTTCCTGGCTCAGAAAGCAAAGGTACAATGGATTGAGGAAGGGTATGGCAACACTCAATACTTCCATAGCTCCATGAAAGGTAGGAGAATGATGGATAGGGTTTTGGAAATTCAGGATGTTCATGGCAACAATCATGTTGATACTTGTGGTATTGAAGCAACCTTCCTGGAGTACTATAAGGAGTTGCTGGGGACTAATAAAGAGGTGGTGATGGTTCATCATTACCCTACTATGAGAAGAGGTAAAACTTTGAATGAGAGGCAGGTGAATAGGATGTTGCAGCCAGTAACAAATGAAGAGATCATGGATGTTATATTCTCTATTCCTGCTACTAAATCACCAGGTCCTGATGGCTATACCGGTCAATTCAATAAGGATTCCTTTGAGATAATGGTGACGATATTTGTGAAGCCATTAAGGAAGTGTTTGAGAATGGAAACATTCTGAAGCAGATTAATGCAACTAGTCTGACTCTCATCCCAAAAAAGAGTAGGTTTAGTAGTGTGAAGGATTTCAGGCCTATAGCATGTTGCAATGTGCTATATAAGGGCATATCTAAACACATTTGCAACAGGCTGGTAGATGTGTTACCTGATATAATTAGTGTGAATCAGAGTGCTTTCATCAAGGGCAGGGACATTGTGGATAACATCTTAATTTGTCAGGATCTAGTTCGTTTGTGTAACAGGAGATCTTGCTCTCCTAGATGCATCATGAAGGTGGATTTAAGAAAAGCATATGATTCTATTGAGTGGAATTTCATAGAGCATGTTTTGAGGGCATTGAGATTTCCAGAAAATATGGTCGCGATAATTATGGAGTGTGTTACAACCCCGTCCTACTCTTTGGCTCTAAATGGGACCACTTTTGGTTACTTTGAGGGGAGGAGAGGGATAAGGCAAGGGGACCCAATGTCACCACTCATTTTTACTCTGTAGATGGACTACTATACTCGAATTTTAAATGTGGTGGTGCAAAGGAGGAATTTCATGTATCACCCTCTGTGCAGAGCATTGAAGCTCTGTCATCTGTATTTTGCAGATGATCTCTTATTGTTCTGCAAGGGGGATAAGGAGTCTGCAAAGATTATTCTGCGGGATTTCATCACTTTTTCTGAAGCTTCAAGGTTAGAGATGAATCAAGAAAAGTCTGAGATATACTGTAATGGGGGTCAGTTTGAGGTCTTGCAGTCAATCCTATCTTTGTCTAGATTTCAGGTTGGCTAATTCCCATTTAGATATTTAGGTATCCCTATTTCTTATAAGAGGATCTCTATTAGGGACTGTTCTAAGCTGATTGAGAAAATGACGGATAAAATCAGAGAGTGGGGTGCTAGAAAACTTAGTTATGCTGAAAGAACTACTCTTGTTAAAAGTTGTTCTCTCTCAACTACATACATATTGAGCCAAGATCTTCATCATTCCTAAAAACGTTATAAATAAAATAAAAGGGATTTGCATGACCTATCTTTGGGAGGGAAGTGATACTTATCACAAAGTACCACCTATTGCATGGGAGCAAGTGTGTATGGGGAAGAAAGCAGGAGGGAGCAGTCTATGGAATATTGATATGATAGGTATATACACCTGGTGGATTGCCTCAAAATCTGAACATCTTTGGATTCGCTGGGTTAATCACATATATATCAAGCAAGCAGATTGGTTTGAGTACACACCTAATAGCAATTCTAGTTGGACATGGCGCCAAATCAGCAAAGTGAAGAATAAGATGAAGGAGGGATATCTCAATTAGGAGTGGGCAAGCAATAATGGTGAGTATACTAATGCTGCAGGGTATAGATGCCTGACAGGGGAGCATCCTAGGGTAGACTGTTGGACTATCATCTAGAATAATACAGCATTGCCTAAATATTCGTTCATAGCCTGGGTGTATGCTAAGGGTAGACTACTTACTAAGGATTGATTGAACCAGTTTGGTGTGAATAATGATGGGATTGGTGAGATTTGTGGTGTAGAGGATGAGACTCATGAGCATCTGTTCTTCCAATGCCAATTCAGTAGAAGGTGCCTTGGAATGGTGAATGATTGGTTGGACTGGTGTATACCAGATCAAAATTTTCTTAGATGGTGCAGGAGGGTTCGATGTAGGTCCTTGATGCAAAGGCAGATAGTGTTTGTAGTTGTCGTGGCTCTTGTGTATCATATTTGGCTGGTTAGGAATGGTTGCATAATCGGTAATGCAGTACCTCAACCTAGAATAATTCTTCAATCAATCCAACATCAAGTCCTAATGAAAGCACGAGTGAAGATCGGGGGGGACTACAAATAGGATAAGCCAAAAGTGGATGGAGCGTGTAAGACTTATGTAATGTAGGGCCTTCCTTTGTGTTGCGGTAGTAATTTTTGTTAAATGGTATGATGTAATATGCAGGGTGATGTACTTCACTGGTTTTATTATGATATACAAATTAACATTTCACCAAAAAAAATTATGGTAATTAGTGGGTATTAATAAGGGGTTTTGTGTTATATTATATTGTAGGATGATTTGTGATAGTATTTTTTTTGGTGAAAATGTAAATATATTATCACCATGCCAAATGGCATCACCAATTACATGAGGAATTATATGAAAATATTACAATCAATACATCCTAATCAACCATCAACCTACATAAGCTGATGATCTTTGCACCATTGAACATCACACACACTTATCCTATCCAGCTCAATAACTGTCAGTCGTAACCTTACTTGCTGAATAATTCCCTGCATCACATACTGAGGACATCTCACATACTTATCAACTCTGCAAATATTTCTAGACATCCAGACTTCATAGTGTAGAGCAGTCACTATTGAGCAGTACAACTTCCTTACAAAGCCTGAGACATGCCTGAGTTTCATAATTTTTTGAGTATCTATACCTGCTCTAGGACAAACCTGAATCCAATCCCCTAGTTTAGCTACACATTGCTTAGTATATTGACATTCAGTGAATAAATGCCTATGAGTTTCATCATACTCCCCACACAAGTAACAATTAGTTTCATGACAAACTCCCATCTTATTAAGCCAGTCCAAAGTAAGCAATCGCTCTGAATGCAGAAGCCAACTGATAAAGCTGTGTTTTGGAGTATTCAATCTATTCCAAACAACATTTCTCCACTGCACTCTGTTCCTGTCAGAATTCAGCAGCCATTCATAGCCCTGAACTATCTTGTAATCCTCCTCATCCTCCATCCATTTCCCTTGCAGAAAAGCAGGTTTAAACAGGCTAAGGATTTCACAGATTTTCCTCCAAGCCCAAGAGCTGGAGCTGCTTGGCTTGTAAGTTATCCAACTCTGCCCTTTCATATAAACCTTATCAATCCATTTTATCCAAAGATGGTCCTTCTTCATCACAGTCCACCATGCTAGTTTTCCTACAACTGCCTTATTCCAAATCTTGCTATCTACCAGCCCCAAACCTCCATAGTCCTTCCCTTGACATAGAGTATTCCAAGCCACCAAAGGGGCCTTTGAATAGGTACCCTCCCCCTCCCAAAGAAAGTTCCTACAAAGGGCTTTCAATTTATCCATTACCTCTGCAGGTAATATAAACAGTTGAGCCCAGTAATTATGCACAACACTCAGAACAGATTTCACCAATGTAAGCCTACCCATGTAAGAGATTTTCCTCTTGTTCCAGCCTCTAATCCTAGCCATCATTTTTTCTACCAAGATATTACAATCCATCCTAGACAGCCTCTTATGAGAGATTGTTACACCTAAATATTTGAAAGGAAGATGTCCCTTCTTAAAACCAGTATTCCCCAGAATAGCATTCTCTATATCAGAGGAAACCCCATTAATCATCAATTCAAATTTATCCTTGTTGATATGTAAACCAGAAGCTTTTGAGAAGCTATAAAAACTCTCTACAATCATATAAACTGATTGAATATCTCCTTTGCAGAAGAAAAGTAAATCATCAGCAAACATTAGATGTGTGAGTTTCATTCCTTTACAAAGATGATGATGTCTAAACCAGGCATATCTTCTATAACATTCAAAATTCTGCTAATATATTCCATACAGATTGTAAACAATAGAGGAGAGAGGGGATCACCTTGCCTTAGCCCTCTCTTTGCATGAAAGAACCCATAAGGATATCCATTAAGCACAATGGAATACATTACAGTAGTGACACACTGCATAATTAGATGAATAAAATGCTTAGGGAAGTTCAGATCATTAAGAATGTGTTGCAAGAATTCCCATTCAATTGAGTCATATGCTTTCCTCAGATCAACCTTTATCATACATCTAGGTGAAGCCTGTTTCCTAGTGTATAGCCTAACCAAGTCCTGTCTAATCAATATATTTCCCATAATACTTCTATCCTTTATAAAAGAAGACTGGGCAGGGTTAATAAGATGTTTCAGAGCCTCAGCAAGCCTTTTGCACATGATCTTTGAGATGATTTTGTAGAGAATATTGCAGCATGCTATAGGACGAAAGTCTTTGACAGATTTTGGGTTCTCAATCTTAGGGATTAATACAATATTAGTGCAATTGATTTGTTTGAGAAGATTTCCAGAAGTAAAGAAATTTTTGACTGCTGTGCAAATATCACCATGAATAATGTGCCAACTAGACTTAAAGAAACCATTAGAGTACCCATCAGGCCCATGACTCTTATCCTCAGGGTTGGAGAAGACTACCTGCTTAATTTCAGCATCATTAGGGATTTGACACATTGCACTCCACTCCTCCTGATTGACCCTATTACCATTCTTCATAATATTAGGATAATAATGAGATATGGAACCACTAGTGCCTAGAAGTTCCGCATAGTACTCTTTGAACGCCTTTAGAATATCCTCAGGGTGCTTGTACATCACTCCATCATTCCCTGTGATCTGAAAAACCTTATTTTGAATCTGGCGATTTCTAATCAGCCTATGAAAAACTGCAGAATTAATATCTCCATCTTTTGCCCAGGTAGCTTTAGCTTTCTGTCTAAGGTAGTCCAATTTAGCCTGACCTAGCATAATGGAACTGAGTCTAGTTTGATGCTCAGTGTCCATGAGCTGAGTATTGGTAGGATCCAATTGCAATTTCCTCTGACAATCAATCAAAAGTTCATGAGCAACTTCAGCATTTCTCTCTACATCAGAAAATATACTCTTATTCAGCTCCTTGAGGTGATGCTTAAGCTTTTTTAATTTAGTTACAACCTGAAACATAGGCACACCTGACACATTCATCCTCCAACCCTGCTCAACAATCCGCCTATAATCAGGTACTCTACTCCACATATTAAAGAACTTGAAAGGCTTTCTCCTCTGATTATGATGACTCCCCTCCTCAATAATACACGGACAATGATCAAAGTCACCCTCAGGGCCAAAATGAGCATAGAAGTCAGGCTTTACTCTCAGCCAACTATCATTGACAACCACTCTATCTATTCTACTGAAAACCCTAGTGCCACTTGGTTGTTTATTATTCCAGGTAAAGAAAGCCCCAAGAGTTTTTATATCTTGCAGCTCACAGGTCTCTAATGTCTGTTGAAAAGGAAGAACCTCAGAATCTCTGACAGGAAGTCCTAACTTCTCATTAGCATAGAGGACATTATTAAAATCTCCCATTACTATCCAAGGTTCAGTAGTACTAAGCCCAGTTAAATCATTCCATAAAGATGTTCTCTCCTCAGGTTTATTGAAACCATAAACATAAGTAATAAAGTACTTCTTATTATCCACCAAATGTAGAACCTCAAAGTGCACATGCTGAGCAGACATAGCTAAAACCGTGGCAGGCACTTTAGTAGCATTCCAGAGTACCATAATTCTTCCACCATTATGACTATTATGGTTAGTCACATAAGACCACCCATTACACATATTAATAACAACCTTATTTAGAGACACAGGTTTGACCCTTGTCTCAAGGAACCCATACATGTCAACATCAGAAGTATGTAAAAACCATTTGATGTATCTTTGTTTGTCAATACTATTCAGGCCCCTAACATTCCACATACCCAACCTATTCATGGGGGATAGAGGTAGTACCACCTCCCCCTTTATCAACCATTTCACCAGATAAACTCATATCACTATTAAATTTCAGAGCAAAATCAGTCTCTTGTCCACCAGGCATTCTAGATTCATGCCTAGTTAACCTAGTAATAACTCTAGCAGGAGTAAAATCAGCATTCTGACTATTATGCAGTGGGGTATTTGCAGGAGTAACTAGGTCAGCATTGCTTTTTCTAGGCCCCTCCACACCAAGCCTTGATTCCCCAATGAGACCTATCTTCCTGGTTAACACAGGGAACTCCTCGGGGTCTAGGTTTGGACCAGGCCCTACCTTCCTCTGCCATACTTGTTTAACAGGCTGTACTGCAGGTGGTGCCATAGATGTAACTTTTTTAGAATTGACACCACCAATCCTACAAACTGTTGTACTATGTCCCATGCCATGACATTTTTTACACAGTATTGGAACCCAGTCATACTCAATTGCTAGAGTAACCTCCTGTCCTGTCTCATCTTCAAACTTCACCTTATCAGGAAAGATTTGATCAATTTCCACTTCAACCAACACCTTTGCATATCCTAGCAGAGATCTAGATAAAGTTAATTCATCTATCCTGATAAACCTACCAACTAACGATGCTAGTTTCGCAAGACAGTTTTCCCCCCAAAATTTGAGGTCTAGTCCCACTAATTTAATCCAAATAGGAACTTTTTTCACTGAGACCTTACTCTTCTTTACACTCTGATTCCATGGGCAAAGGATAACAGGCTTTCCTTCAAACATCATAATACCCTTTTTCAATACCAGTTCCTGCTGTTCCTTAGTATCAAATCTAACGACAAATAAAACCATTAGGAAGAAAGGAGATCTTAGATATAGCATAATCAGCCATATTCCTTCTCAGAAATCCTTCTAACCTCATTCTAGGAGGGTTAGCCCCCATGACATAACCATAAACCGCACTATTCCAGAAAGTAATTTCATCCTTAACATCCTCAATTGTTAATTTTAGAAGATTACCCACTTTAACTGCTTCATTCGAAGGTATCTGAATATCCTCTGCTTTCCTCAATCCAACCTCTTGCCATTGTTGTTCTGATTGCCCATCTCCACTCCTACACAATTCCTCAAGACTAACATCTTTCACAACCTGCTCCTTCAACGCATCAGCTACCGCCTGTCGAATCGTCTCAATTGCCACAGAGCTGATTATAGGAGAAGGGTGGGACATTGTATTAATTTGATTGTTGTTATTACCGTTATTATTTTGTGAGTTATTACCTGATGTACTATTATTATTAATATTTAATTTTGTACGTAAATGATGAGGTTGTGTGTTGTTTTTTGCCATTGCACAAAACCCAAGAACCCTAGAAATTCAGAGAAACCTCTCTCTAACTTTCTCTCTCATCATTGTGATAGTATTGTTGTTCTTTAACCAAGATATTGGGGGAAAGTGTAGTAGATTGTAGTTAATTGGTTATTATGATAAGAACTGAAGGAATTTGACCTGAATGTGATTATTGATTTAATTAGTGTAAGGATTGGGGAAATAGTGGTAATTAAAAGTGATTAGTCTTACAGAATTTTTTTAGTAATAATTAGTAGTAATTGCTATTATTATGATTGTGTAAGTGGATTGTATTGTAATAGAGGAGTCTTAGCTCCATCTTTCTTGTGCTTGTTGATGACTATTATGCTTGGATTGCCATTGTTGTTGGCTCTTGTGTCGGATAGCCATTGTTGGCGATGATTATGCTAAGATTGCTTCGAGGTAAGTGATTCCTACTCGGTTTATGTGTACATGGTTGATATGAAATGGTTTATGATATGGTTGTGACATGTGGGTTGATGTTGGATGTGTATTTGATATTTGATACATGTTGTTGTTGGGAGTTGTTGTTATATAGAGCGGTTGAGGAAACCGGCTCCATAGACTCTGGGGGTCGCTCTTCATGGCCCCA
This sequence comes from Heliosperma pusillum, assembly GCA_022085475.1. Taxonomy (NCBI): domain Eukaryota; kingdom Viridiplantae; phylum Streptophyta; class Magnoliopsida; order Caryophyllales; family Caryophyllaceae; genus Heliosperma; species Heliosperma pusillum. The sequence continues at coordinate 20,584 of JAIUZE010022575.1, forward strand.
CCGTGGAAAAGACGAGGCGTGTGGTTATGGTCTGAGTCTTGGGGGTGAACTACTGCGGTTGGGCTCATGGTGTCTACTGTGTGCCCTGGATACAGCGGTCTGCTTTTTGATGGCACCGGTTATGTATGATGATATTGTGTTTTGGTTGATGTTAATTATGTACATGTAAACTGACCGTTACCCATACGACATTTTCGGCGTACGACGTAGGGCTTAGTATCTTGTGTAGTTTATTTAGTGTTTTGAGTCGGACTTCAGTTTTAGTTGAGACTTTGGAGTTGTATTTCATTTGACCATGTTGATTTTCACTTTGTTTTAAATGAGAATGGTTGTTGAGATATTTTTGGTGCATTCTACCCTCGGGAAACCGAGGTGTAGCACCTCACCACATCCGGTGTTACAATAACAAAATAGAGAATGTAAGCGTTAAATAGAAATATGTAATTAATAAATAAATTTCCGAATAAAATTTATTATAAAATACGGGGTGTTACACTTAAACTGTCTTACAACTATAATACTATGAACTGAATGACTAACCATTACAACGGAAGACTTTGATAGCTAAACAACAATGACTATAGCCATAATAAGTAGACTTCTAACGTAAAGCTCATCTCGTCCCGATCCCCAGCAACATCCAATAGCATATCTCACAAATCAACACATGTACGACTTAGTACTCCCCATTTTTCGGAAATATCAAATGGGCCGCCACAGAGTTAAAAGTAATTTGACACAAGAACGCACATAGTCCACCAACGGTTGAGTAGGGACATACCAAACGAACAATATCAATAACAACATGAGTATTAGTAACTTATAAAAACAATAACGCATTAATCACAACAACCGAACACTCGGTCTCACGTCAAAATGTGCCAATAGTTCGAGCATTGTCTTTTGTAGCACAACCCCCTTAACAACATGCTAAATTCATCGTGGTACAACCCCTTGAAATGTCCACCTTGCTCGCACAACCTCCTGAACAACGTGTTATTTATCGGCATAACACCACATTCGCATCTTGTCTCAACATTCACAACAACTGTAATATTCATACAAATCATCTCAAGTTATTACAAACCCATTACCTTTTAGAAACAACCATCACATGACAATTATACAAATCGAGATCTTTTATAAACTCGTTGCCTATATCACATGACAATTATACAAATCGTATAAGATTACATAGCGTAATATGAGAGGGTAGATCCCTACCTTTTAGAAATTCTGCACTCGCATACAGTTTAATAGAGATCTTTTATAAACTCGTTGCCTACATCACACAAATACATATAATCACTTTATAAGTCATACAAACTAACCAACTATGCTAGTTTATCCGCAAACCCAAGTTTACGGTTTGTTTTTAAATCAAATTAACAAGATGAATTAATAATTACTAGGCTATAAACGATTTATGTAAGAAATCAGTGAACTTACTACCCAAAAGAATGTCATTAGGACTAAAGGAACTACCAGGCTATAACAACCACTATATAATTCATGCAAGATAACAAATTAAGTTTCAATTTTTTTTTATCTTTATCTGATTTGTATGATGGAGAAACTGTATCCCTATAAATTATAAACGCCATTTATGGTTGTCCTTTTTCTATAATATCATTAGGATAAGGGAATGCCACATCCACATCTTGTTCGACTTTAGGAAGAGTTTAAAATGCTATTGATCAATGCAAATGTAAACAAACCATTAAATTGAATGAGATCTTAATTTTAATTTTGTCTTGCGAGCTGCTGCAAGCCATATATTCAAAAAACATGAAAATAATGAAAGATGAGAGGAAGAGAGAGGAAGGTAGCTAAAAGAGGGATGATCATAAATACAAAATTGCTTGAATCTGGGAAGAATACGATTGAAGATGCAAAATAAGTGACGAATTGACTCAGTTAAGGAAATAATATGTTATATAAATATTATAAGGGTAAGATAGTAAACAAACATTATATATTATGCCGAAAAATTAAATTGTTTCAGATGCTTGTATTTTTCGTCACGGGGATTGTCATTGCATATTTAATTTATAAGAATCGGGTATTTGAATATAAATTTTGGAAAAATTTATGTTAAATATAAGATTTAAAAAATTGTGTTACGTAAGCATAAGCTATCAGAATAAATTTTCTCACATAATTTTTTTTTTTGGTACAAAGAGATGGAAATCCCGAATCTAGGTAGCTCTGAAACGGGGCAAAGTCACCTTAAAAATATCTTCCTGAATAATAGAACGAAGTCCCGTCGGCCAATGATCAAGAATGGTCGGAATCGTACTTGAGTACACCCCTTGATTAGCTAGTCAATCACATGCTCGATTAGCTTCTCTATAAACATGACTAAGGTTTACAATCCAAGCTTCATTTTTAACGAGTTCTTTGCATTTACGGACCACAAATTTGAGTTTGCGACTTATTAGTTGGTCTTATAGTACTAGTCGAACGCATGATTGATTGTCCATATGAATCAAAAGCCTCGCAATACCCAGCTCTTTGGCACGTCCAAGGACAACAAGTAGCGTTTTCATCTCGGCCTTCATGGATGAGCATACTCCTCTGGAAAAGAAATAGAATGATAAGAAGTTTCCCATCTCATCCCTGAATATCCCTCCGCATCCACCTTGACATGGGTTTCCATTGGCCGCACCATTCGTGTTGAGTAGTGTCCAACCATGTGGAGGGGACATCCATCTAATAAAGACCTCCTTAGAAGCCGTTGCTGGGGGAAAATAATGAGAATCGATCGAGGACTCTCCTAGTAATATCAACTTGGACCAAGATAAATCGACAATTATCAGCCGGAATATCATGATCACGACCGAAGACATTATTATTGCGCCACCGCCAAATCCACCAGCATGTAATGGCGAACGACGTGGGCCACTTGTCGTTCCATTTTCTATATTATTGCTCGCATTGTTAACCAACCAAGAGAAAAATGAGGACGGCGGAAATGCACCTGTTGGGATAAGATCAGCAATCCCGTCCCATATATGTCGAGAATAAGGACAGGTCCGAAGGAGGTGGTCAGTGGTCTCTTCATCTAAACCTCATCTCGTACAAAGGGGGTCATCACTTATACTATGCCTTACTCGATTAACATTAATCATAAGACGACCATGAGCAGCTAACCAAAGATACATTCTGATCCGTTGCTGGACCGGGAGGCGCAATATTACACGCCAAATTGATAACTCCGGGTCCAAATTGATATACAGACTCCGCAAATATCCCAAAGCAGATTTAATAGAGAACTTAACTAACGAAGTACCTTTCCAATAGAGGGAATCCTCTAGACCCGGTCAGGGAAAAGGGTAATGGAGGTTATTCGTTGGAGGTCTAGTTGTGATAAATAATTAGAAAATGAAGCTCATTTCCTACTAGCACCACATTTCGCTCACCGTGGCACCTAAATTTTTCCAGGAATTGGTGATATAACATTATCCGAGAGACAAAAACCATCAACCCATGGATGATCCCAAAACATGGTTGTCCTGCCGTTACCAATAACAATAGACGACTCATTAATAATGGTCTTAACTTAAGACGAGATTCCCGCCCATATATTCGACATCCGCTGCTTTGGTTGGAACATATCCAAATCACACCGTCTGTAACACCCGCAAATGTACCCTATTTTTATAGTAAAAATATTTTACGGATACATTTCAGCGAAATTTAGTTTTAGTTTAGAATTAAATTTCCCGAGTCGAATTTAGAATTTCCGAGTTCGTATTTGGATTTTACGCGAGATTTCAAGTAAATCCCATCTTAAGTCGTCTTTGACTTTTCTTGACTTTTTCCACTCACCTTTCTTATACTCCCTTTAACCTAACTTTCCCTCACAACTCATTTCTTTCTTCTTCTCTAAGAAAACCCCATAAAACCTAGTTTCCATTTCTTCCAAGCTTAGATTCGTCATAACTCGTTCGTTTCTCGCTCAAATTCACGTAAGTTCGTCTTTTTCTTCCCCTCTTATCTTCCTCTAATCGTAGTGGTAATAAAATTACCGTCTTTCTGGCTTTTCAAACTTTCCGTCTTTCTCAAGGTGAAGTATATTCATCTTTTATTAATTATTTGTAGGTGGTGACCTTCAAGATCCCGACAAAGACTATTTCTTAATCGAAGAGGACCTTGACGCGGAGTGAAGACGCATAAAAGTAACGGTGAAGGGTTACTCGATATCATTTACGTGTTTTACATGATTTCTATGTTAGAATTCGTATTTAGAATACGATTAGAAAGCTTAGGAATTGTATTATTAATAATGATTGTTGTTAGTTGATGATTGTTGATGATGATTATTGATTGTTGATAATTGATAGAAGTAAATTATGAGAATTAGAAATGATAGAACTTGTTTAGAAGCTCACGGATGGACTGGGGTTCCCAGCCGGGTGACCGGCCGCCGGTCTGCCCACTGGCTGGGAACACATCAGTAGGAAAGTTTGGTTTTTGTGTGTAGTGGTGCTCCCGGCCGGGTGCCTGGCCGCCGGCCCCCTGACCGGCTGGGAACACGCTGCATTTCCTATGAGTTTTTGTGTTATGCATGTGGCGCAAGCCGGGTGACCGGCCGCCGGTCCTCTGACCGGCCGGCAACACGGCTGAATATATTCCTTAAAATTTCTAAACTCCTAATTTATAATAGTTCGCATGATTCGTTTTCCGTATAAATTTACGTAGTGACTTATAATATTAATGTTTCGAATATATGATATTCCATTTGCTTGTATCGCCTGTTTTGTGACGGTTTTTGTTATGTCCCACTTTGAGTCGGTTTTTACAAATGATACGGTTTGAACACTATTTTGTATGTGCTTTGTACTCTCATTCTCTTGGCTACCTCCACGTTCATAAGGCTGGAATGTCGGAACGTGGATGTATCCTACTGCTTAATTGCATGTGTTAATGGGCATACGACGACGTTGTTGGGAGGCGAACGCTTTGCGTTGATCGACTCGGCCGTCAAATGTTGTGTACTTGCGAGGTGGTGTTATTTGCATGTAGCGTACCGCTTGTTATGTGGCTCGAGCTCTTTTCCGCCTCTTTCGTGAATTATATCGACCGAATTTGGGGTACTCGGCGTCTTTGATTGACCGAGTCTTGGATGCGAAATGTTATCGCTTGTCGAATCGGAAAATGGTTATTCCGAGAGTCTGGCCAGGTTTAGACTAGGAACCGTATTATTATCGTCGTCCTACCAGGAGGAAATTAGTCTACATATACGAAATGAATTGAATCGTATATGCGTTCAGGGAATTACCCCGTGGATGCCTGTTAATCATACTTGCCATGTACACGGTGCTAGTGCGTTTCATTTACCGTGAGAGAGGTCGTCAATGTATTGTTATGTGTGGATGGGTGATTACATGATTGATTATTCATGATCATACCATGACTTGGCATGGTTTGTTTGTCGAGTCTCAATCATATCAAACTTATACCGCTAACGGTGAGATGCAAGCCCTAGTGAGCGTATTCGGTTGCCTAAGAGTGTCTTCCCCGAGTCTTTGTATAACATGATTGTTACGATTTTGTACTCCATGTATCGATATCTTTATGCATTGAATTGCCTATCTATTCTTATCGTATTTCACATGTATATCTATATATGCATGCTTCTACTTTTGAATTTCCTTTTATGTACGTTTAATGTGATATGGCTGGGAGAACCTGGAGTTACTCCCCACTGACTGTGGCATTCATGTTTTTCATGGATGAACAGGTTGCTTGCATGGATGGCATTTAACTTGGTATTTTGGGTTCGGGTGTGAGCTAGCGGGCGTTGTCCCTGGAAGATTTACCTCTAGACGTTTTTAGCTTGTTTGCTAATCACTTTGACTTTGATAAAATTTGGAGAGACTACGTCTCTTGTTGTAGTATATTTCGTACTTCGGTTTGTAATATTTGACACACCTCGTATTTTTCTATCTTGCATGTATAAAGGTTTTTAAAATACCGTATTTCCGTTAATTAAATCACATGCTTGTATGTTTTTATTTCCGCATTCGCGAGGGTTGTCACAGTTGGTATCAGAGCTTTATCGCTCCCGACGCACACACAAGAACCCTAAACTTAAACTACTTGACCTTGAAATAATAAATGAGAGATGGGTAGAAAATAAGGACTTTACTTGGTAGTCTCTTTGTTTATGCTAAGTGTTAGGATTAACTTGTTATATTTTGTTTCTTATGAAGATGGTTGGACCTCGAGTAGAAGAGAACGTTATTCTCGGGGCTCTTACTCAATTTCTGAGAAATCAACAAGATGCGGCTAATGCTCTTACCGACCAAGTCCCTCCTCATAGAGAAGACAATCGCCAAGGAGGCTATGCTTGGGTCGCTAGCCAAATTGCTAGGAGCAATATTACGCCTTATGGTGGAGAGCCGGACCCTACCGAGCTCTCAGAATGGTTTCGAGAGATGGAGAAGCAATTTGACTTATACCAAGTCCGTGAAGAGGACAAGGTAAGGATTGCTCAGTTCTTCCTGGTAAGGGAGGCAGACTACTGGTGGTCTATTTCCAATCCCACCGCTATTCTTGAAATCAATTTCGAGTGGGAATGTTTCAAGTCTCTTGTTGAGGACCGATTTTACCCCATGAAGCTCAAGCAGCAAAGACTCAGAGAATTCATCGATTTCAAGCAAGGTGATTTGATGACCCAAGACTTCACCACTCAATTCAACAAGCTTGCTCAATTTGCGCCAGGACTCATCAAGGCCGATGAAGATCGAGCGTTTTACTATCGTAATAAGTTTAGTACTTTGCTCCAAAGCAAAGTAAGAAGGAGCTCTACATCTTTCGGAAAATTGTTTGATGATGCCCTTCGGGCCGAGGACTCCATGAAGGCCTTTAGTGATGGGGCGAAGATGAAGAAGCCATCTCCTTCCTCTTTCAATCCAAGGTCAAACTTTCAGGACAAAAGTGTTGGAGCTAGTGTCCTCCACAGTTAGTGCAATAACATCAATAAATCTCTGTAGGTTCACAGGGTATACTTTGTATAATAATCAGTTGATTAACGTTTATCAATAACGGTTGGCTTGCTAGATAAGTTTGACGTTATTGTCATACAGATGGCGGTGATCAACTGGTCCCTAAAAGTCACACCTAAATGATGTGTTTGAGAGATGTGATAATTTGAGAAAATATTCATATTGATGCCCTATTATATGACTAAAAGGTTAGTCAGTGTATTTGACTAAAAGGTTAGTCAATGTGATGATGAGACGATTATTTAATAACGATTAAATAATATAAGTTGAGACGAATTAAAAGTAATTCTTAATTAAATATAAACTGTTGTATTTAATCAGCATATATATAATGTAAGCTTATGCGAATTAAAATGTTAATTCGTAAATTGAATATAAAATGTTATATTGAATTAGCAAATTATAATTATATGGATAATTATAATTAACGTATATATTATACGATTGTCATATTAGATGTTGTCAGACCGGTATTAATGTATCGACTACAAAATGTTGTATGGACATATTAATACATGACAACACAAATGACATTTATAATAATAATACACATTCTATATTAAAGCGAATTTAACCGAAATAAAGTCCAGATTCACTCTGGAATTTTCGGTCAATGGGTAGTTATTTTGAGGAGAAAAATCTCCTCATAAAAACCCTATTGGAGCCGTGAGACAAGTAGGAAGGAAGGAAAAATTCTAACCCTAATTCATTTTTCACTTGTGCCTCCATCTCTTCACATCACAAGATAAAAAAAAACTTAACAATAACTTTTGACAAAAATATTCTAGCAAATTAAAGGCCATTTCTCATTCTATCTTGGGTGCTACGATTAGGAGATATCATCATTTTGATATTGTTCTTAGGC
>JAIUZE010022576.1:0-27290 GCA_022085475.1 Heliosperma pusillum
CACCCACCTAGCGGGGGAGGATTCTGGGTTAGCGGTTATGCTCCCAGGCGCAACGAGGACGTTGCGTTCTTCAAGTGGGGGTGATTGTAACACCCCACGTTCGTTGAAGAGGTCCATTGATAGGCTTAAATGACTAGTGCTTAAAGGGTTTGAAAGTACTACTCATATCAACAAAAGTGCACTTTCTTTTCTGGTCATCCATGCAAAAGAACTCAAAAGTTAAGCGTGCTTGACTGAGAGTAGTCTTGGGATGGGTGACCTCCTGGGAAGGTTCCCGGGATGTGCATGAGTGAGGACAAAATGCGCTGGAAAGGACCCGTGTTGATCTGTGGGCCATGTACACAGCCTGGAGAGCTATCATGAGTGACCGCTCCCGACCCAAGGTTTGGGCCGGGGTGTTACATATATATTGCATTCTCTTAAGAAAAACTTCAATCTTTCCACATTTAATGGAAGGCTAGTTTGAATATTTGGTGTAATATTCTACTTGAAGGTTCAATCTTTCCTTAATATTTGTAAGAATTCAACCCTTATCGTTATTATTAGTAGCTTTACCTTATTATTACGACATTGCTGGATGTTTAATCATTAAGGTTAGCCATCTTTATGTTATATTCATTCATGTTATGCTAATATTGTATGAATGACTTGGTTTATACAATATATTGTAGCAAGCTTGCATCTTGTTTAAACGGTTTTTGTTTTTGCATCTTGTGAGTGGGTGATTCTTGTCATCTTTCAGTAATTGGCTTATATTAGTGTTGGGTGTTCCTAATCTTGATCCTATGCATAGAATAATCTTAAAATTTCTATGTTTTTCACTAGTGTTGGCTTAGATACTAGTTAACTTATGTAGAGAAGGTGACGTTTCATTTGCTTAGATGTTAGTCAATATTAGTGGGACTTTGGTTGATTATTCCCTGAAATAGTAGAATTGCATACTAGGTGTTTGTAACGCCCCCCATTTTATAATAATGGTTATTTACTAAAGTGGTTAATTTTATAAATTTCTCTTTCACTTTTATTGGTTAAAATATTTTAAATCGATAATTTATGATGCGTGGCTTTAAATTAATGTTAAATTGAATTTAGTTTAATTGGGTAGAAACTGTCGCGTTTCAGCCCGTAAACGGACTCTACTCGAAAATCCATGTAATATGAACCCACCTTGAGTATTGAGCCTATTACTACTCACGTTGTCAAAACAAATCCACCAAAAATCTTTACTCTGTCCTCACATTTGAGCATCTTTCATCTTCTTCCTCAACACCAAAAACACCATTAAACCTCCATAACTTCATAAACTTAATACGGATGTCATTTCTTTGTTTCTCAACGAAATTTCACGATTTTTATATCAATCGTCTCCTCTAATTCTCCTCTTCCTTTTCATAGCATAAAATCTCATATTTCTCCAACTTTTCTTAAAACCCATCTTTTAGATCTAATCTTAAGACGAACATAACTTCTTCGTTTCTTAACATAATTTAATTCCGTTTAGTGTTTCAGAATCCTCTCACCGTCCTCCTTCTTTCTACATAATAAAAGATTGAATCTTATAACTTTTTTAAAGACCAATTTTCCAGAATTTTCGGTTTGAGTTCTTATTAGGTTATTTGTCGATAAAAAAGGTGGATTTTGACGATTTGGGTACAGGAAATCCGTTGGTATCGTTAGTTTTCTTGAGGATAGCTTATTTGGAGCGCTAAATGAGGTAATGTTGACGGGTTACTAGGTATCACATTTTTATGTGTTTTCTATGTGTTTTAGGGTAGTAATTATAATAAAGATACGTTCTTTGTTAGTTAGTGTTATGAATTCTTGTTCTTATATGTTGTATTGTTTAGTTATGATTCACTTATCTTGAACTGGTGGATGTTGGTAGTTTGTATGCTAAATTTCCTTCTTGTCATGTAAATATGTGGTAAAGACATTAATGTTGGCCTAATTAGTCCCTTAATAATTATGTTGGATGTTTTAATACTCACATGAGGACTTATGAACGATGTTTGATGAGATTTGTTGGATTAAATTTGTTTATGGTGTTTTAAATGATGATTTTTGTAGTATCAAGTTGAGATCTAGTCTTTTGTATGGAAAAGATGAATTCTTAATGTTGTGTTTGCCTTGAAAATCACGAAGTATGAATGAAAGATTATCTTTGAGACTTGTATTATTAAGTTTGTTCATTTTAGTGTGTTTTTATGTGTTTTAACTTGAATTATCAAGTTGCATTGGAGTTATAATGAAATTGGGTGAATTTTTGGCTTAAACCCTTGCGGATTTGAGAGGAACCCCGGCGGGTGAAGTCCAACCCGAGCGGGATCGAGCTTGAAACCCAGCAGAATACTATCGACCCGGGCGGGTGAAATTTTCCTGCACTGACCCATTTTCGTAAAATGGTCATATCTCCCTCGTTTCTTACTTGTATTGCACGTGTGACCTGCAGCTAGAACCGTAAGAGGATAAGATATCACCTCCACTTGAAATTTATGCATTTGCATGTCTAGAACTCTGCTTATGTCCGTTTAAATTGTAACGCTTATGTACCATGTATTGACTCTTGTTTATCATTGATACATTTATCTTATGCCTTATTCAGATGTTTAGTGACAGTTTTGGATGTTTAGCTCATTTTAGTCATGTATATCTTGAGTAGTCCGCTGAGTCTTGATTGTTTGATGATATTGAACTCTCACTTCCCGTTTGTACCTTTATACTCGTTAGACTTTATGTCGGAGCGATAGAGGTACATTCAATTGTATGTTAGTGGAGATATGACGACGTTGTTGGGAGGCGCATGCTTAGTGTTGATCGACCCCACCGTCAAAGGTTGTATCCTTGCGAGGTGGTGTCATTGCATGTAGCGTACTAGCTTGAATTTAGTTTGATGTCTCATCTCCGTCGGCTGTACTTCCGGAGTATGAGTGCTTATTATTGTGATAACCTTTCTCGTTGGCCGTACTGCCGGGATTGGTATGCTCATTCTTTGTTCGCCTCTGCCGTTGGCCGTACTCACGGATTTGGGGTACTCGGCTTCCGTTCTGTCGACCGAGTCTTGGATGTGTGCACGTCTAGCCAGATGTCGAATCGGGTACACTTCTTGTCCCGAGAGTCTGACCAGATTTCGTCTAGGACCATACTATTATCGTAGTCCTACCGGGATGATTAGAGTCTAGAGTCGTCTTGTCATGCTATGTGCAAATGCTAGTGCGTTTCACTTACCGTGAGAGTGTGTTTGCCTTTCATGATGATTGGTTGGATATTTAAATGCCTTGTGCTTTCTTGTGAGCCGTAACCCCAACCTCTTCGACTATATGGTCACTTTCAGTGAGATGCAAGCCGTTAGTAACGATATCAGTGCCAAGGTGATTCTTCCTTAATTCTTGGTTACTTGATAATAATGATTTATACATGATGATGATACTATTTATATAAGATGACTATATTATTTATTTATATGATGCTGATATTGTTTATATATGGTGATGATATTGTATATATATGATGATGATCTTGTTTATATATGATGACTATATTGTTTATTTATATGATGATGATAGTGTTTATATGTGATGATGATACTATTTATATATGATGACTATATTTTATATATATATAATGATGATATTGTTTATTTAGGATTATGATATTGTATATATGTATGATGATGATATTTTTTATATTTGATGATGATAATGTATGTTTATATGCTCGTGGTAAATACGTTTTAATGTGATATGGCTGGGAGAACCCCGTGTTACTCCCCACTGACTGTGGCATTCATGTTTCATTAATGAACAGGTTATAGGTTGGTGTTGCATGGGATTTTGACGAGTGAGCTAGCGAGCATTGTACTTACAATGATTCACCTTTTTAACGTTGTAGTTTATATTAGTTTTATTATTTTATTTGTGTTTTTATCAAGGGATCGGGATCCCTTATATTTATTTAAGTTACAATTTGTAGAAACGATTTAGTAAGTGAGCTTTCGTTTTGTAGCTTAAAAAGACATTCGCGGTTTTGCATTTAAATTTTTTAAAATCTCGTGTTTTCCGCTGCATATCTATGTGTTTACTTTATTGCGAAATCATGGAGTGTCACAGTGTTTGTCAAATTGGCAACATAACAAAGTTTGCATCTTCACTCGTTCTCATGTCACAACTTTGATCAAAACTCTTCCTTTATGTTTCCATCATTGTTTTCCATTGTTAATAACCATATTTTGTTAATACTTCAATTAGTGTCGTTAGTTTTGTCATTGTGACAACCCTCAAAAATGCGGAAATAAAACATAGCAAGCATGTGATATATATAGCGGAAAATACGGTGTTTTTTTAAAACTTTTTACATGCTAAGATAAAAATACGAGGAATGTCAAATAATTACAAACCAAAGTAGAATATACTACAAAGAGACGAAGTCTCTCAAAATGTTATCAAATATCAAAGTTATTAGCAAACTAGCTAATAAACGTCTAGAGGTGATTCATCCAGGCCAACGCCCGCTAGCTCACACCCGAACCCAAAATACCACAAGCAAAAATCCATCCAATCAAGCAACCTGTTCATCCATGAAAATCATGAACGCCACAGTCAATGGGGAGTAACTCCGGGTTTTCGCAGCCATATCACAATAAACATACTTAAACGGTAATATGAAATAGAAGCATGCATATATAGATATACACGTGAAATACGAGATGGGTAAATAGGCAATTCAATATATAAGAATATCGATACATGAAGTACAAAGTCGTAACCATCATATTATATAAAGACTCGGGGAAGACACTCTTAGGCAACCATACACTCACTAGGGCTTGCATCTCACCGTTAGTGGCATAAGCTTGATAAGATTGAGACTCGACAAACAAACCATGACAAGTCATCAAATGATCACAAATAATCAATCATATAATCATCCATCCAAACGTAAGAATACGTTGACAACATCTCTCACGGTAAATGACACGCACTAGCACCGCGTACATGGCAAGAATGATTAAAATCGCATCCACGGGATGACATTTCCCTGAACGCATACAAAATTCAACATTTCGTATATGTAGACTAATTTCCTCCCGGTAGGTCGACGATCATAATACGGTCCTAGTCTAAACCTGGCCAGACTCTCGGAATAAACATTTTCCGATTCGACATGCGATGACATTTCACATCCAAGACTCGGTCATACATGGAAGCCGAGTACCCCAAATTCGGTAAACCTTCACGAAAGAGGCGGAAAAGAGCACAAGCATCATAACAAGCGGTACGCTACATGCAATGACACCACCTTGCAAGTATACAACATTTGACGACCGGGTCGATCAACGCAAAGCGTTCGCCTCCCAACAACGTCGTCATATGCCCACTAACACATGCAATTAAGCAGTAAGGATACACTCCTCGTTCCGACATTACAGCCTTACGAACGTGGAGGTAGCTAGGGGAATGAGAGTACAAAGCACATAACAAATAGTGCTCAAACCATAACATGTGTAAAAACCGACTCAAAGTGGGATATATGAAAAACCGTCACAAAACATGCGATACGAGCGAAAGGAATATCATATATTCTAAACATGAATATTTAAAGTCATTACGTAAATTTATATGATAAACGAACCATGCGAACTATTATAAATTAAGATTTAAGAAAGAATAAGAAAATAACTCCAGCAGGGTGCCAGCCGGTCAGGGGGATCGGCGGCCGGGTACCCGGCTGACGCCTCATGAATAAACCAAAATCTATTAAAAATACAGCGAATTCCCAGCCGGTCAGGGGGACCGGCGGCCGGGCACCCGGCTGGGAACCACACAACATCAAATAACAACTTTCATTCTGCTGCGTCCCCAGCCAGTTGGTTGACCGGCGGCCGGTCACCTGGCTGGGAACAACAGTTCACCTGAGAACAACATCACTTCAATATCCATTTTCAATTATCATAAATAACTACTATGTACTATCAATAATCATTACTTATCATCAACGATCATCAACAAACAACAATCATCATCAACCACACAATTCCTATGATTACTACTCCTATTCTAAATACGATTACTAACATAGAAAACACATTAAAACACGTAAATGATATCGAGTAAACCTTCACCGTTACCTTTTCGCGTCTTCAATCCTCGTCTAGGTCCTCTTCTATCAAGTAGTAGTCTTTGTCGAGGTCTTGGAGGTCACCACCTACAATTAGACAATAAAAGATGAATATAATTCACCTTTGAGAAAGACGGATAAATTGAAAAGCGAGAAAGACGGTAATTTTATTCCCAATTAAGATAGAGGACGATGAGAGGGAAAGAATAAGACGAACTTTAGTGAATTTGAGCGAGTAATGAAGGAGTAGTGACGATAATACGCTTGATCAAATATGGAGGTTAGGGTTTTTGGGTGGTTACTTGGTGAGGAAGAAGAGTAAGTTGAATGTGAGGAAATTTAGGGTTAAGGGGAGTATGAAGGAGTAAGTGGAAAAATCATGAGAAAAGCCCATAACGTCTTAAGACGTAACTTACTCGAAATCTCGCGTAAAGTCCAAAGACGAACTCGGAAATTCTAAATTAGACACGGAAAATTTAATTCTAAACTAAAACTAAATTTCGCTGAAAAGTATCCGTATAATATTTTTACTATAAAAATAGGGTACATTTGCGGGTGTTACAATCACCCCACCTTTTAAAAAGTTTCGCCCTCGAAACTTGAGCGAAAGAAAGATACCTTAATCAAATAGGCTTGGATATTTAATACGCATAGAAGCTTCCGTTTCCCACGTCTCTTCTTCAACATTATCACATCTCCACAAGATTTTCACTAAAGGCACTACTTTACTTCTCAACTTCTTATCCTTGCGATCTAGAATGCGGATCGGCTTCTCTTTAAAGGACAAATTCGGTTCAAGCTCGGTCATTTCCGCTTGAAAGACATGGCTTAGATCACTAACGTACTTTCTCAATTGAGAAACATGGAAGACATCATGAACTTTCTTCAAATTCGGGGGCAAGTCTAACTTGTATGCTATGGCACCAATCCTTTTCACAATATCAAAGGGTCCAATGTATTTCGGGCTCAATTTACCCTTTACACCAAACCTTTTAACACCTTTCATTGGAGATACTTTCAAGAACACTTTATCTCCAACTTCAAATTCTAACGGTCTTCTTCGGACATCGGCATAAGACTTTTGTCGGTCTTAAGCGGCTTTCATTCTATCACGAATGACTTTCACATGGTCAATGGTCTCAACAAGAACATCGGGGCCTAAGTCACGAACATCACTCAATTGATGCCAACATATAGGACTTCGGCATTTCCTTCCATAAAGAGCTTCTTCATAAGGAGCCATCTTGATCGAGGCATGATAACTATTGTTGTAAGAAAACTCCACTAACGGTAGACTCTTTTCCCAACTAGATTGGAAGTCGAGTGCACAAGCCCTAAGCAAGTCTTCTAAAGTCTGGATAGTCCTCTCGGTCTGACCATCGGTAGCGGCATGAAATGCGGTACTCATCACTAATTTACTACCCATAGTGGAATATCCAAAGGTTGTAGCAATCCACCGGGCCTCTTGTGTTCGCTTTCACTTGTTGGCAAGTAAGACATCTTCCAACATATAACACAACATCACCTTTCAAATTCGCCCACCAAAATTGTAACTTCAAATATTTATACATCTTATCACCTCCGGGGTGAATAGAATAAGGGGAAAGGTGAGCCTCATCAAGAACTCGCTTTCTCAAGTCAAGAGCATTAGGAACAAACAAACGGTCATGGAGTCGAAGAACACCTTTGTCATCAATCTTGAAGTCTTTAGCTTTTCCTTCTACAAGTTTGGCTTGAATAGACTTTTAGGTAGGATCATCAACTTGGCTTTCGCGGATCTCACGGAGGAAAACAGGTTCGGCAGTAATAGCACCAACATAATCAAATCCACGTTCCACGAATTCCAACTTCAACTTCCGAAACTCAATACAAAGGTTATCGGGTAATACCGACATAGCATTCAAGGCATGAGAAGATTTCCTACTAAGAGCATCGGCAACAACATTAGCCTTCCCTTCATGGTATAACAACTCAAAATCATAATCATTCACCAATTCCAACCATCTTCTTTGTCTCATATTCAACTCTTTTTGAGTAAATATGTACTTCAAACTTTTGTGATCGGTGAATATGCGACAATGAACACCAATTAGGTAGTGTCTCCACACTTTCAAAGCATGAACAATGGCGGCTAATTCCAAATCATGAGTAGGGTAGTTCACATCATGAACTCTCAACTGTCTCGAAGCATAAGCAACCACTTTCCTACTTTGCATAAGTACACAACCCAAACCCATCTTGGAAGCATCACAATAGACGTCAAAGTCTACACCATCTTCAGGTAAAGTTAACACCGGAGCGGTAGTCAACCTTTTCTTTAACTCTTGAAAAGCGGCTTCACAAGCTTCATTCCATACGAACTTGGTTTCTTTCTTGAACAATTGGGTCATCGGTCTAGCAAGCTTTGAGAAATCTTTGACAAACCTACGGTAGTAACCAGCTAAACCAAGAAAACTTCGGACTTCTCTAACATCGATCGGACTCTTCCAATCAACCACAACTTCAATCTTAGAAGGATCCACCATTACACCTTCTTTAGAAATTACATGCCCAAGAAAGGACACCTTAGGTAACCAAAATTCACACTTGGAGAATTTGGCAAACCACTTTTGACGACGAAGAACACCCAAAATAGTCCTTTGATGAATAGCATGCTCTTTTTCGGTCTTGGAGAAAATAAGGATATCATCAATGAACACCACCACACACTTATCAAGATACTCACTAAATGTGCGGTTCATTTTATCCATGAAAATAGCGGGAGCATTAGTCAATCCAAATGGCATCACCTTGAACTCAAAGTGACCATACCTTGTACTAAAAGCAGTATTTGGGATATCGGCATCACGAACGGGAATTTGGAGATATCCGGATCTCAAATCAATCTTGGAAAAAGTAGAAGCACCCTTTAGTTGATCAAACAAATCTTCAATTCTCGGCAAAGGATACCTATTCTTGATTGTAATCCGGTTCAACTCACGGTACTCAATACAAAGCCTCATGGAACCATCTTTCTTTTTCACAAAGAGAACGGGAGAACCCCAAGGCGAGGCACTCGGTCGAATGAAACCTTTCTCAATCATATCAGCAAGTTGCTTCCTTAACTCTTTCAATTCGGTTGGAGCCATACGGTAAGGAGCTTTGGCTATGGGTCCGGATCCAGGTACAAGATCAATAGAAAACTCAACATCACGCTCGGGAGGAATCCCGGGCAAGTCTTCGGGGAATACATCAACAAATTCACGAACTATAGGCACATCTTCAATATTTGGGAAAGAGGTAGTTGTAGAAGTCACAATACACAAGTATGCTTGGTGACCCTTTCTTACCATACTCACCAACTTCATTGCTGACCAGGCCTGTCACAAGCCCTGGTCAAAGATAATTACCCAGACTAGGCTAGCAACAAATTAATGTAGTTAGGTAAGCAGGGGTCGATCCACGGGGATATGGTGTTTCCTATGGATTGTGAGATACTTGCAATTGGATTTTGTCTAAACGAGTATCTGGGTTTGGGGATTTTGATTTTAAATTAATAAAAAACATAAACAAAATAAAAACAAAATAAAAACAGATCAAAATGAAAACAATGAAATAAATTACGAATTAACAATGATATAAAAGATCTAGGGAAATAGGTTCACACATGTAGGTTAACATATTGATGAAATTGGATTTGGAATAATGCAAATAATTCATTGTGAGTTCGTAAGAATGTTGTGTTCATTACAATCATAGACCAGATGGTCTAGCAGGATTTTAGGCGATTTACTAGGTCTGATCTACCATTTCATGCTTTGTCTATTCAATTCACGTATTTCTACCTTGGAAAAGAATTCCCTTTTAGTCAATGATTTTGGCCAGAAATCGTTAACTATCGTTACAATCCAAACATGCATAGACACAACGTTTTAAAGGCACAATTTCTTTATCCAATTTTCATCTTTTAATTAACCTAACATGGCTACCCTACACCCTAGAAAGGTGACTACTCACTCATAATAGTATTTAGATCTAGATTGATTTTAACAATTAAAACTAGGCTAGACATGTTTATTGATTTTTGATATTATAAGATGATAATAACAATTCTAAATCAATGATCTAATGAAATAAAATGATTACAACGGTATTTAAATTGAATCTAAGACAACATGTAAAGAAAACAATAATCAAATAAAAAAAATAAAGAACTTAAACAAAAGATAAAACAGAAATACCTACATGACGATCAAATAGCGATAATGATGAAATATAAATATCCAAATAGAAATTTCCTTGCATATCTTTGACGATCCATGTATTACAATTCTTGAATAATATAAAAGAACTAAGAACCAGAAGTTTTTATTATTTCTAAACTAGAAAAATAGGCATAAGAGAAGATGGAGATCTAAACATAAAAGGAGAAATGTAAGAGACGATTTTTAAGGGAAAATGGAGGCTAGGGTTTCTAAGACTAATCTAGGGTTATGTAAAGAGAGAAGTGTGTAGAGGTGTGTGCTGAAACACTCCTTATATAGGCTAGGTTTCGTGGGGAAGGGGTCATGCATTCATCACATAGGACAAAAAGGAGGAAGTCGAAGCATTTGCTCGGATCAGGAGACATACCCGATCGGGTTTACCACTTACCCGATCGGGTATGTGGTGTTCTTCACTCTTTGACTTTTGTTTCATCTCCCTTGGTGAATAACTTGACTTTCATTGACCCCATTGACCTTTTGAGTCGGGTTTGTTGATAGGGTTTGATGTAAAATGATGATTTCTTCGCCTAACTGATCGATCTTCTGACAACTGCGAAATCGTCTTTGCTTCTTCTTTCTTTTGAATTAGTGAACCTTCTTGGAGTGCCTTTGACTTGGTCAAGCTCGCTTCTCAAATCGTCCGGTTCTAGGCAAATGCTCGGAAATATAGAAAAAGGGCATAGAAACGTCACTTTCCCTACAAAACAGGTTAAAACATGGAATTCGCCTAGAAGACGATATTAGCTCACAAAATGGCTTAACAAAGCACAAATGACATACAAAACCGAGCTAAATTGGGGATTAAAATCATACAAATATTCACTTATCAAACTCCCCCAAGCTAAACCCTTGCTTGTCCTCAAGCAAGCACAACAAACATAACTAGAACAAGGGTTGCGAGTGACCGAGCACTACTACAAATACAGGCAATAACAACGCCCCATCAACAACGCATACTCACGAAAATAAAGAAAAACCGTTGTGGAATGGATAAATATTTTTCCGCGGAATTTTATTAAACCTAATAACAACGGTGTTAGTTTTTCAAACGTTGTTATTAGTTTTAACAACGGCGTGAACTAAAATAACTGTTGTAAATAAATTTACTAATAACAACAGTTTATTATATGTCCGTTGTTATTAATTTAGCGCGAAATAATAAAAATTAATAACAACGGGTATGAAAAACCCGTTGTTATAATGTGTTATTAATTTGGCGCATTATTTGGCTTAAATTAATAACAACGGAGATGATTTTGTTGTACGTTGTTGTTAGTTGTAACAACGGATTTAACTTTGTTAACCGTTGTAAATAGGTAACCTAATAACAACGGTGAATATGAATAATAACCGTTGTCAATACGTTTAATAAAGATGAAAAAAAAACACAGAACACTAATAATACTGTACTGCAACACAAAAACACAAACACTAAATATAATTTATTGATTTCCTGATCGTCTCTTTGTCATCATCTCCGTCTGCTATTTCTTATTAATCAGGTATTCTAATAATTTTTCTTTATTGATTTCCTGAATTTCGTTTATTTGTGAATTAGTTGCCTTATACATTGCATTTTCTGAATTAGTTGGCTTATTATTGAATTAGTTTTAATTAGTTGGATTTTCTGAATTACTTGGCTTACTATATATACTACGAATGTAGATAAATGACTCGAACTTGGATGAATGCTGCGAATATGAGTGACCCAAACTATAAGGATGGTTTAGCTGAATTTTATGAAGTCGTTGCGAACAATTTGAATGGTTCTTCTAGTATTCCATGCCCTTGTGAAAGATGTGGTAATATTAGGTATATGGCTATTCCCGGACGTTAAAATTCACCTAGAAAAGTATAGTTTTAGTCGATCCTATACCCGTTGGATTTTTCATGGGGAATCATTAGAGGAAGATAATAATTTTGAAGAAGATGATCTTGAGGTATACGAAAGGATAACTGATGATCCCGAGTTTGCCGAGTATGTTGAGTTTGAAGCAGACGAGTTGAATGTTGGGTCTACAGATAATGAAGAAAAAGATGATGAATCAAATGCTTTTGAAGATGAAAACATTAATTTGGATGACCTTGACAACATGTATAAGAAGTTGTGTGAGTCTGAAGCGCCTCTATACCCTGGTTGTAAGTACACAAAGATGTCGGCTGTGGTGAAGTTGTATAATATCAAGGGGGCAAATGGGGTTAGTGACACATGTTTCACTAGTTTATTAGCCTTGATAAACGACATGCTTCCAGATGGTAATGTTCTTCCCGTTAAGACATATGAGGCTAAAAAACTAATTAGAGGGGTGGGTATGAAATATGAGAAAATACATGCATGTCCAAATGATTGCGTATTGTATCGAAAATTATATCAAAACTTAACCAATTGTCCGGTTTGTTTTGAGTGGCGTTATAAGGATAAGGAAGGGATCCCGGCTAAGGTGTTATGGTATTTTCCAGTGATACCAAGATTCATAAGGATGTTTGCGAATAGCAATGATTCAAAAATGTTAACTTGGCATGAAACTGGAAGAATAAATGATGGGAAGCTAAGACACCCGGCAGATGGTATGCAATGGAAATCGTTCGACGCTAAGTATCCCGATTTCGGCATTGAACCTAGAAACTTACGTCTAGCGCTGTCCACTGATGGAATGAACCCACATGGAAACATGAGTACCCAACATAGTACTTGGCCAGTAGTGTTGGCAATATACAACTTACCTCCATATGTGTGCATGAAAAGAAAGTACTTGATGTTGTCGTTGTTAATTTCCGGCCCTAAACAACCTGGAAATAATATAGATGTCTATTTGGAACCTCTTTTAGATGATTTGCGAATTTTGTGGGATAGTGGGATAGAAGTATTTGATGCATATAGGAATGAAACTTTCAATTTGAGAGCGATGTTATTGTGTACAATAACCGACTATCCGGCTTATGGCGACCTTTCTGGGCATACGGTGCATGGGAAAGAGGCATGTCCATTGTGTGGGGAGGATATCGAGTCTGAATACTTGAAGTGTTCTCATAAGTATGTGTATTTGGGAAATAGGAGGGGCTTGGATCCTGACCATTGTTATCGCAAGCAGCAGAAAGCATTTAATGGACGTCAAGAACATCGTCAACCTCCTAGAATTTTGAGTGGGCATGAAGTTTATCAGAAAGTAAAGCATATAGAGATAAAATATGGGAAGAAGAACGGCTCTAAATTGTCTACTCGTGGGTATAAGAAAAGATCCATATTTTTTGATAAACTTCCATATTGGCCTGACCTGGAGGTCAGGCATTGCCTCGATTTCATGCACATTGAGAAAAATGTCTGTGATAATATTATCAATACCCTCCTGAATGTTCCCGGTAAAACAAAGGATAACGCCGCAGCTAGGGAAGATATGCAAATGATGGGTATTAGGCTAGAGTTGGCACCACAGAAGAGAGGTAATGGTACATTTTTACCGCCAGCAGCTTATACCCTTTCACGGAATGAGAAAAAAGAGTTTTGTGCATGCTTGAATGGAATTAAAGTGCCACATGGTTATTCGTCCAACATCAAAAGCCTTGTGTCGATGCAAGATCTAAAACTCACCGGGTTAAAGTCACATGATTGCCACACTTTGATGCAACAATTACTATCCGTGGCTATTCGCTCCATTTTACCTGAAAAGGTACGATATGCTAGTACCAGATTCTGTCTCTTCTTCCAGTCCATATGCGATAAAGTCATCGATCCCGATGCTGCGGATTCATTGCAGGACCTCGTTGTCACCTCTCTTTGTCATTTTGAAATGTATTTTCCACCCTCTTTCTTCACTATCATGATTCACCTGACCACTCACTTGGTTAGGGAGATTTTGTACCTTGGGCCCGTGTACTTGAGATACCAGTATCCTTTCGAAAGATTGATGAAAGTCTACAAGGACTATACATCTAATCGGTATCGTCCAGAAGGTTGTATTGCTGAACGTGCTATATTAGACGAAGCTCTTGCATATTGTTACGCTCATCTCTCTCCTGAGGAGTTAATTGGCGTTCCAAAGAATCGTCATAGTGACTGGATGACCGGAAAAGGTATTAGGGGCCGGGTTGAAAAAATTGTGTCACGTGACATGTTACATTTAGCACATACGTATGTGCTAAACAACGAAGATGAGGTGCAACCTTATATTGAACAACACAAAGATGAGCTCAAATACGATCACCCAAACAAGAGCGAGATGTGGATTGCAAACGAGCATAAGAAGACATTTGGAGAGTGGTTTAGGAATGTTGTCTTGGAGTATAAGAATTTGTATGGTGATGACATCTCTCCTAGGTTACTACGTCTTGGGTTAGGTCCAAATGCCAGGGCCACTTTTTTCAGCGGTTTTGCTATTAATGGTTATACTTTTTACACCCGCGAGCAAGATGAGTTGAGCACAATGCAAAATAGTGGTGTGAGTTCTGAATTTGAGGCAATGCACTTTGCTACTTCAAAAGATAAAAACCCTATTTGGGGAAAATGCCTTTATTATGGTGTTATTCAAGAAATATTGGTATTAGATTACATTGATTTCACAATACCTCTGTTTCGATGTAACTGGGTTGATAACAACAACAATTGTGTTCGAAAGGATAAAATGGGATTTACGTTGGTCAATTTGGATAAGGTTGGCAATAATAAGGATGATCCTTTCATAATGGCATCACAAGCTAAACAAGTGTTCTATGTCACCGATCCTATGGATAAGAAATGGTCTGTTGTACTATCTATAAGGAGTAGACGGGGTGCACCCGATAATGATGGGGATAATGATCAGGATGTCGTGTTTGAGGGAATGGATCACTCTTCCACTGTATCTTATTTCGACAATGTTGACACTGATCATGATAACATTGAAAGCATCTATATGCGTGATCATCATGGTGAAGGTATTTGGGTTAACGAAGAAACTATGTCGGGCAAGAAACGTCCCGATCCTGAGGTGGTATTGTCTTTAGTTTTTGTTAGCTTTGGTCATTGTTGAAGATTCCCAAATTATTTAGCTTTTGGTCATTCATTATACAGTCTCCATGTTTTGGTTTCTGCTGATATTGCAGGGTATAGTGCTTATGATATTGCTGTCTTTGTTGGTTTCTGCTGATTATTATTGCAGTGTATAGTACTTATGATATTGCTGTCTCTTATAATTATAATTAAAAAAAAATAAAGGTAAGCAACAACAACGGTTGTTGTAAATCTACCCGTTGTTATTGATTATAACAACGGTTAATAACCATAAACCGTTGTCATAGTTTTTACTAATTACAACGGGTAGACTACTATAACCGTAGTCATTGCTCTATCACAACGGTTTGTTTATAATAACCGTTGTCAATATTTGTAGATAGAACACACACAACATTAGTAATACGACTGTAGTACTGCAACACAAAAACTCTATCACAAAGCGATCATTTTTCTGTCATCATCTCCCTTATTACTCAGCTATTATTTTTATCAACTATTTCTTGAATTTGTGAATTTGTGAATGTCATTTCCTGAATGTCGTTTATGTCCTGAACGTCAATTATTAGCAAATTTGTGAATGTCATTTCCTGAATGTCGTTCAATTCTAATTTTGCTTTATCGATTGAATAGCTTTATATTGAATAAGTTTAATTACTTCTAAACTTAAGTCAAAAAACAAATTAACGTATCAACATTAATATTATTAAATTATGAGTTCAAACGGCGCCACACACAAATGGCGCCAAAACAACAACAACCAAACAACCAAACAACTACAACCAAACAACAACAACAAATTAAATTGAGTCCGGGTAAATCTCCCGGATAGCTGCCAACGCTAGAGCATATGCATCAATCGGGTCAGCCTCGGCCAGAGCCAACCCTTCCCACTGCTCTACCTGGGTCACTTCAACGAGGTCGACCCCATTTGGCCAACAGTAACGCTCATGTTCGGAAGCCACCCATAGATATGGCCCAGGCTTGTGGTCCGTGCTCTCAATAAAATCTTGTCTCCCATGCCCGGCCTTGTCAAACATTCTTGCCAGTTTGAATGCGGACGCACGATGAGCATCCGACATCCCAAACTCGAAAACGAGATGCCCTGTAAAGTGCCCGCGATTATAATTTGGCCACGTCTTCCTTATTAAGTAGCCATTTCGAATAAGCGTATCACGGAGTTTTTTGTAACTTTTACACACAACGTAGCCACCCTCAATATGACAAGGCATTTCTTTCATGATGCAAGCATATGGTTTAGTAAAAGTTCCAGACATTTTGTATGGTTGATGTTAGTATTGAGGCGGGGAAATTTTGTATGGTTTAGCAAATATGTTATTGATTAGAGTTGGGAATTTTGTATGTGGTTGATAACCTGCTTGTATTGAGGCTGTATTTATAGAGAGTTATTTATTGGAGTTATTTATTCACATGCATGCATTGGTTCACATGAAGGCATTGCTTCACATGCATGCATTGGTTCCCAAAACGACTATACATTCACATGCATGCAGTACGTTATTGATCGAGTAAATGTGTGAATATGCAGTACGTTACATTTCCTATGTAGTCAATGCATTAACTGCAATGTGCAGTAACCCTATCACAACGGTTATGGCCAAGAAAACCGTTGTGGTTAGTAATAACAACGGGTTTATAACCAATACCCCGTTGTTATTGCTTAATATTATTATTTTTAATTAAAAGATAATGCAGTCCAAACCCGTGAATAAACAACAGGCGCAGAACCAGCATTGATTAAAGCATCATCAATGGCAGCATAACCCCTCTATAAATATAGCCTCAAAACCCCTCCTTTAAATATTACCTAACTACCCTAAAATTAATATCATCAATGGCAGCAGTTAACCTTCCCAACGATGAAACGACCCTTACAAAATTGATTGCAGATGAGGAGGAGGCTCTTGCCGTAGTTCCCGCTGATCATCACCCATTGATTAAAGGATCCATTGAACATCGAAGGGATTATGGGATTAAGAGGCGTGAAGCAGTCCGACTTGTCAACCAAGCGTCGTCATCATCATCGTCCTCTGTCTACCCACGTCGGCCTTATACTCGGAGGTTGGATGCCGCAAGAGATATGTTGAGCTGTACCCGTCCTACCTTATCTCCACATGCAAGACGTGTACTTGCAGGCATTGAATCTGTTATTGCAAAATACGAGGGTAATGATCCGGAAGTCATCAGTATCATCAATATTGTTCCGGATTGTTGGTGGCAGTGTGAGAAAAGCTTTTTACACTTAACCGGAATTGTTCCGGATTATTTAACATCTTTATTTATTTGATGTCGGATGAATGTAATGTACTTTATTATAAAATCTAGGTTATTCCTAATGAAATCAATGAGAAAGAATGTAACAACCCGAAATATACCCTATTTTTCTAGTGAAAATATTTACTAACACTTTTCAGTAGAACTTAAGTTTTTAAAATAGGAATTTTTGTTCGGAGTCTTATTTTGAAATTCCGCGTTCGTATTTGGAATTTCTGAGAGATTTCATGAAAAGAACGTTTTTAGTCATCTTTGACTTTTCTTGACTTTTAAGTCGTCGTTGACTTTTCTTGACTTTTTGAAAGTCGTCATTGACTTTTCTTGACTTTTAAGTCGTTCTAAACTTTTCTTGACTTTTAAGTCATCTTCGACTTTTCTCGACTTTTCAGTCAACTTTGACTTCCGTTGACTTTTTCCCGACTCGTCTCATAAGTATGAAGACCGAAATTTTTATTTAAAAAAATAATATTTTTGATTTATTTTTATTTAGATTTATTAAGATTTATCATAATTTAATATCATTATTTTGAATTTATTCGGAAATTAAAGAATAACGTTTACGGTTTTAACCGAACGTCATTTAACTATTCCCGACTCATCGTAAAGCGCGAAACAAAATCGAAACTCGACTTGCATGAGTTCACGCTGCCCATTGTCATCGTTTTCCACTCACACTAGATATTTTAATTCTTTTGATTAAACTAATAATAATATCTAGATATTTATTTACTTTATCGATCAGTTAACGAAAATTACGCAAATCGTTTACAAAACTGACCCGATATCACCCATACCACACGGTTTTTCTTCCTCTCTTAGCCTTGATATTTTATTTCTTTTCATTATAATAACATAATATCTTGATATTTAATTCAATTAATTTAATATCTAATTAATTACGGTAATATAATTATTATACCGGAGTGTCAATTCCAGTAACAACAACACGCTTCACACCCAAACTCTATTTTGGCTCTCTATAGAAACTCACGGCTCCACATCATCCACGTGTGGACTCACAAACAACTTTTCATTTTTCAACAAATCAAATTAAGATCAAAATATCACTTTCTTTAATCGTTCTTGAGCGTTCTTCGCGTTCTTCATCCGTTCTTCATCGTTCTTGAGCAAAACCTTCATTAAAACCTTCATTTCTTAATTAAATCCGTCCTAACTTATATTTCTAGGATCTCCTCTTCGCTCCCCATCTTCTAGTACGGTTTATTTTCAATTCCGTCAAAATCGTTTTCAACACTTTAATTATGGAAAATCAAAGTTTTAATTCTAATAATGTTTTTCTTGTCATTTCTTATAGGGGAAGACTTTGAAGACGAGTTTGGTGACTCGTATATTTTAGGAGAAGATTAGAAGACGGGTTTCTTATTTTATTAGTTCTTATTATTTTGGTGCTACTTGATTTTAGCTAGCTAAGGTAACGATTCCGAGTTACTCACGAATTAATGCACATAGGTTTTGTTTTTGTTCAGATCATGGTTATTTACCTGATTTTAATTAGTAACATAGTCTTTAGTTTTGTTTCTTTTGATTTTGGTTCATCTTTATTTTTGGTTCATGTTTTTATGATTTATGGATTTTTAGTTAGTAATATGATAAGTAGTGGTTATTATGTTGTTTTATGATTCTTGATGATTTTATGTTTTATGGAATTTTTATGTTGTTTTATGATTTTTGATGCTTTTTAAGTTGTAGGGAATTTTTATGATGATTTATTGTTTGTGATGATTTTTAAGTTGTAGGAAATTTTTATGATGATTTATTGTTCTTGATGATTTTTAAGTTGTAGGAAATTTTTATGATGATTGATTATTCTTGAAGAATTTTAATGATTTTTACTAAGTTATGATTTTTATGTTGTTTATGAAATTTTAACAAGTTTAGTGTTCTTGAAGAATTTTAATGATTTTTACTAAGTTATGATTTTATGTTGTTTTAGTGTTCTTGACAAATTTTGATGATTTTTAATAATAATGATTTTTGTAAGGATGGATGTTAAAATGGTTGTTTGATGATTAAAAACATGTTGGAATTTATTTGATGTTGTTGTTGGTGGGGCCGAATTGTGTGGCTAGAACCGGGCCAAACCAGACCGGTCCAGGCCGGTTCAGACCCGGTCTGGGTTGGTCAAGGTGGGTCCGGGTTTTGGTCTTTGGGTTGTGTCGATGTTTGATTGATTGGTTGTTGTTTTGACGAGTTGTAAATATGTTAAAGCATGCGGGAAATATAAGGAAACGGTTTTTAGTAAAATCGAATCAAAGGCCAAAACAGCCCAATTCTGTCCGTGAGGCCCAAAACAGGCCCATGTGGGGTCCGGCCCAACTCAGCCCGTGGGTCCCACTTTGGGACTTGTGACGGTTTTTGAGTTATCGTCATGTTTATCGTGTTTTGTAATATTTAGCAAGTGGGAAATGTTAATAAGTAAAATATTTAATTAAAAAGGTTTTTCCTAAAATTATTATTTCTCACATGTTAGAAATTATAAGACGAGATCGTAATTTAATTTGATATCCTTTAAGTCAAGCGGGGTTACGTAATATTTATTTATTCACATGTTAGAAGTTTTAATAAATAACATGTAATGAATATGTTGATTTTTATGTCTATGTCTCTGTGATAAAGACTCTGTTTCTAGCCGGTTTGATCCAACGGGTTTGGGCAAACTAAGATCTAGTCAGCCCCGATTTGACTGATGACCCGTCGCGGGACTCGGGTCGGGGATTTGTCTTCAAGAAAGGTTGTATTTAATTACTGAATTAGCCTTAGTAGATATTGAGGCGATATGATATTTGATTATTATTGATATGCAAATAGTCACATGATAGGATGTTTTCCCGTGACTGTTTTATTTTATGGTTGGTGTCGTGTTGACTAAGTACCCATAGAGAATT
Source organism: Heliosperma pusillum (assembly GCA_022085475.1). Lineage (NCBI taxonomy): Eukaryota > Viridiplantae > Streptophyta > Magnoliopsida > Caryophyllales > Caryophyllaceae > Heliosperma > Heliosperma pusillum. The sequence goes on from JAIUZE010022576.1 coordinate 20,547, forward strand.
ATGAGAATATGGCGTCTTGACCATTCTAATTCTAAATGAGTAGCTTGGACCACGACATTGATAGGCCCGTACTATCTTTAACGAGCCTACGGAGTTTGCCGCTTGATAGCTTTTGTGTCTCGGCTTGGTGGGTTTATATCCAAGTCGGGGCATGGTTGCCTAATCCGTTTTGGGGTTGGAACCAGCTTAAGTACTAGCCATCTCTGCTTAGGGGTTCGCCTAGTAGAGTTTCTCATAGACGGTTATGTCATGGGACGGGGAACGGAATAGCTGTTGTCGCTAGGTCTGATCAGTCTAGGACTAGGATGTTTTCCTACCTTGTGGTATAGCCTCGCGTTACAGAAGTCTTCTATCGACTGTACTAAGAACTTATGCCTGTTTGTAGAAGTATTGGTCTTTCATGTTTGTATGATTCTATGAGTTCTAGAAGGTGAGATGCAAGCCGGCTAGGATTGATAGAGTTTGGATTACCGGTTGTTAACTGATTCACAGGATTACGTGTTGATTAGGGTTTGAGTGTATCATGGCCATGTTTCTGAGAGGAACCTCTGAGCTAGCATACCAGCTTACCTACCTCGAGTTATAGTTTATTATCGGTTTCACATGATAGCTTTCACATGCTAGGTTATTTGTTAGTTATCTGTTTCATAACATGAAAAGCATATCATATATGTTAAAGTTTTGTATTTTCTATATACATTGCTTTTATGTTATTCATGTTTCATTAAACTCGACATTTCGTGGCTGGGAGAACTCGGAGTTACTCCCACTGACTGTGGCTTCCGTGTTTATATTTAATGCGGTCGAACAGGTGGTGAATGCATACATTGGGTACATTGACGAGCTAGCGAGCGAAGTATTACCTTGGACCTATATTCGGTTCGTAGATTGTATATTATTATACACTCTTTCATTTCCGTATTTATACGGGAGATATGTCTCCCGTCTTGTATATTTCTTTTTAGAATATTATTCCGTTTTGTAATGACCCTTTTTATTTATGACACCCTTGGTTATGTATTAAATATATTTTTTTCTTTCCGCAAATTTGAGGGTGCCAATGAACACCAGCGGCCATTTCGAAATCATTAGTAGGATTAGTTCACTTCATGAACTCTCAATTGCCTTGAAGCATAAGCCACCACCTTCCTATTTTGCATAAGAACACAACCTAATCCCATTTTAGAAGCATCACAATAGACAGCAAAGTCTACTCCATCTTCAGGCAAAGTCAACACCGGAGCGGTAGTTAACCTCTTCTTTAACTCTTGAAACGCAGCTTCACAAGCTTCATTCCATAGGAACTTGGTTTCCTTCTTCAACAATTGGGTCATCGGTCTAGCAAGCTTAGAGAAATCCTTGACAAATCTACGGTAATAACCAGCTAAACCAAGAAAACTTCGAATTTCTCTAATATCGGTCGGACTCTTCCAATCAACAACGGCCTCAATTTTCGAAGGATCCACCATAACACCTTCTTTAGAAATCACATGCCCAAGAAAGGACACCTTAGGTAACCAAAATTCACACTTGGAGAACTTAGCATACCACTTCTGACGACGAAGAACACCCAAAATAGTCCTTAGATAAATAGCATGCTCTTCTTCGGACTTGGAGAAAATAAGAATATCATCAATGAATACCACCACACACTTGTCAAGATACTCACTAAATGTGCGGTTCATTTGATCCATAAAGATAGCGGGAGCATTCGTCAATCCAAATGACATTACCTTGAACTCATAATGACCATACCTCGTACTAAAAGCGGTCTTTGGAATATCAACCTCTCGAACAGGAATTTGGTGATAACCGGATCTCAAATCAATCTTGGAAAATGTAGAAGCACCCTTTAGTTGATCAAACAAATCTTCAATTCTTGGTAAAGGATACCTATTCTTGATTGTAATCCGACTCAACTCACGATAATCAATACAAAGCCTCATAGAACCATCTTTCTTCTTTACAAAGAGAACGGGAGCACCCCAAGGCGAGGCACTTGGTCGAATAAAACCCTTCTCAATCATATCATCTAGCTGCTTCCTTAATTCTTTCAATTCGGTCGGAGCCATACGGTAAGGAGCTTTGGCTATGGGTCCAGAACCAGGTACAAGATCAATAGAGAACTCAACATCACGCTCGGGAGGAATCCCGGGCAAATCTTCAGGAAATACATCAACGAATTCTCGAACAATAGCCACATCTTCAATACTTGGCAAAGAGGTAGTTGAAGAAGTCATAATACACAAGTATGCTTGGTGACCTTTCCTAACCATACTTACCAACTTCATAGCGGAAGTCAAAGACACACCTTTTCGGGGATGAGATCCCTTATAGGTTATTCTAACTCCTAAAGGACTCTTTAAATAAATCTTTTGATCACGACACTCGAACCTAGCATGGTACAATGCTAACCAATCAATACCTAGGATTATATCGAACTCTCCTAGAGGGAACTTAAAGAGATTAGCGGGAAAGATAGAACCCGCAATAGATATTGGGACATTTGGATAAAGGGTAGAACAAGAGATAATATCTCCGGATGGTAAGGATATGGGAGTATCCTCACTAGATGTAGGCTCGATAGATAATTTTTTAGCATAAGTCGATGACACAAAAGACATAGAAGCACTGATATCAAATAGAATAAGACAGGGTTGCTCTAAGATTGAGAACATACCCTTAATGATCTCTGGATGAGCATCGGCTTCGGCACGACTCATGAAAAAGATGGAACCCTTAGGTTTAGCAGGAGGAGGGGGCAACTTTCGATCGCGGCAATCATCATAACGCTGACCACCCTTTTGACAAAAGAAGCACACATAAGGTCGGTTGGAACAAGACACACCTGGATGGAATGGTTGTCTACAACGGTTACATTGACGACCTTGAGGTTGAGCTTGAGGAGTATAAGGCCTATGAGCCACATTAGAAGTAGCTCGAGGAATAAAAGGAGCAGGAGCTCTCGTATTTGCATTGGAAGAAGGATTAAATCTCCTCTTGTTAGCATAAGAGTTAGAAGAAGACGGAATAAACGGTCTCTTTCCATACACATTCGGCCTAGGAGCATAAGAAGGAGAGGGATTATACATCAAAGCTTCATCTCTAATAGCCTTCATGGAATTCTCGGCCCACAAAGCATCGTCATATAAATCTCCAAAGGAGGTAGTATTCCTCCTCACTTTACTTTGCAGAACGGCACTCAACTTGTTATGGTAATAGAAGGCTCGGTCCTCGTCATCTCGGATAAGTCTTGGAGCAAAATGAGCAAGCTTATTGAACTCCGTAGTGAAGTCCTGAGCTGACAAGTTGCCTTGTTTAAAGTCAATGAACTCCTTGAGCCTTTGTTGTTTAAGCTCTTTAGGATAGAATCTACCTTCCACAAGAGCTTTGAAACAAGCCCAGTTGAAGCCATCTTCGAGAGTAGCAGTGGCACTAGTGATAGGCCACCAGTTATCAGCTTCCCTCACAAGGAAGTGCTTTGCGATCCTCACCTTGTCCTCTTCTCGGACTTGGTATAGATCGAACTGCTTCTCCATCTCACGGAACCAATCGGATAGCTCCGTAGGGTCCGGTTCTCCACCATATGGTACAATTTTACTCCTAGCTATCTGTCCAGCTACCCATGCGTAGCCACCTTGATGGTTATCTTCCCTTCGAGGGGGAACTTGGTTATTGGCTTGAGCTAAAGCCGCATCTTGCTGATTTTTCAGCACTTGAGTGAGAGCTTCCAACATAACGTTCTCAACTAGTCGTGGTCTAACCATCTTCATAGGAAAAAAAAACAAATTAAGTTACTCCTATCAATTAGCATAAACAAATAGACTACCAAGAAAAATCCTTAACTTCTACCCAACTCTCATTTATTATTTTAAGGTCAAGTAGTTTAAGTTAGGGTTCACGAGTGTGCGTCGGGAGCGATAAAGCTCTGATACCAACTGTGACAACCCTCGCGAATGCGGAAATATAAAACATACAAGCATGTGAATTATATAGCGGAAATATGAAGTTTTTAAAACTTTTATACATGCCAGAAGAAATATACGAGGAGTGTCGAATATTACAAACTAAAGTACGAAATACAACAAAGTGATGAAGTCTCTCAAAATGTTATAAATGTCAAAGTGTTTAGCAAACTAGCTAAAATCGTCTAGAGGTAAAACTTCCAGGGACAACGCCCGCTAGCTCACACCCGAACCCAAAATATCAAGCAAAAAGCCATCATTGCAAGCAACATGTTCATCCATGAAAAACATGAACGCCACAATCAGTGGGGGAGTAACTCCGGGTTCTCCCAGCCGTATCACATTAAACGTACATAAAAGTAAATACAAAAGTAGAAGCATGCATATATAAATATACATGTGAAATACGATAAGGATAAACAGGCAATTCGATAATTAAAGATAAGAGCATATGGAATACAAATCCAAATCCATCATGTTATACAAAGACTCGAGGAAGACACTCTTAGGCAACCGAATACGCTCACTAGAGCTCACATCTCACTGTTAGCGGTATAAGTTTGATAAGATTGAGACTCGACAAACAAACCATGCCAAGTCATGCAATGACCATGAATAATCAATCATGTAATCACGCATCCAAACACAACGACATAAGGACGACATCTCTCACGGTAAATGAAACACACTAGCACCGTGTACATGGCAAGTATGATTAAAAGGCATCAACGGGATAAACATTCCCTGAACGCATACACGATGCTAAATTTTGTATATGTAGACTAATTTCCTCCTGGTAGAACGACGATAATAATACGGTCCTAGTCTAAACCTGGCCAGATTCTCGGAATAAACGTGTTCCGATTCGACATGCGATAAACATTTCGCATCCAAGACTCGGTCAATCATAGACGCCGAGTACCCCAAATTCGGTCGATATTCACGAAAGAGGCGGAAAATAGCACAAGCCTCATAACAAGCGGTACGCTACATGCAAATAACACCACCTCGCAAGTACACAACATTTGACGGCCGGGTCGACCAACGCATAGCGTTCGCCTCCCAACAACGTTGTCGTATGCCCACTAACACATGCATTTAAGCAGTAGGATACATCCCCGTTCCGACATTCCAGCCTTACGAACGTGGAGGTAGCCAAGGGAATGAGAATACAAAGCACATAACAAAATAGTGCTCAAACCGTAACATTTGTAAAAACCGACTCAAAGTGCAACATACCAAAAGCCGTCACAAAACATGTGATACAAGCGAATGAAATATCATATATTCAAAACATTCATATTATAAGTCACTACGTAAAATTTTACGATAAACGAATCATGCGAACTATTATAAATTACGATTTTAGAAATTGTAAGAAAAATATACAGCTGCGTCTGACCGGCGGCCGGTACCCCGGCTCGCGCATCAAGCCAAAACAAAAAATCACAAAGGAAAGTCAGTGTGTTCCAGGCCGGTCTGGAGGCCGGCGGATGGGCACCCGACCAGGACCATCACTACTCACAAAAATCCAATTTTCCTACTGATGTGTTCCCAGCCGGTGGGCAGACCGGCGGCCGGTCACCCGGCTGGGAACCCCAGTTCACCCGAGAGCTTCTTACACTTGCTCAATCAATTTCAATTCTCATATTTAACTTCTAATAATTATCAACAATCAATATTTATCATCAACAATCATCAACTAACAACAATCATCATCAATAACATAAATCATAAGTTTTCTAATCGTATTCAATACGAATTCTAACATAAAAAGCATGTAAAACACGTAAATGATATCGAGTAACCCTTCACCGTTACCTTTATGCGTCTTTACTCCGCGTCAAGGTCCTCTTCAATTAAGAAATAGTCTTTGTCGGGATCTTGAAGGTCACCACCTACAAATAGTTAATAAAAGATGAAATTTACTTCACCTTGAGAAAGACGGAAAGTTTGAAAAGCGAGAAAGACGGTAATTTTATTACCAATACGGATAGAGAAAGATAAGAGGGGAAGAATAAGACGAACTTACGTGAATTTGAGCAAGAAACGAATGAGTAATGACGAATCTAAGCTTGGAAAGTTTATGCAAGATAGGGTTTTGGGTTTCTTAGGGAAGAAGGAAGTTTGAGTTGTGTTTGTGTGAGTATGAAATAGGTTAGGAGGTAGTATGAGGGAGTATATGTAGGGTGAGTAAGTGGAAAAGTCAAGAAAAAGTCAAAGACGGCTTAAGACGGGATTTACTTGAAATCTCGCGAAAAATCCAAATACGAACTCGGAAATTCTAAATTCGACTCAGAAAATTAAATTCTAAATTAAAACTAAATTTCGCTGAAAAGTATCCGTAAAATATTTTCACTATAAAAATAGGGTACATTTACGGGTGTTACAATCACCCCACCTTTTAAAACGTTTCGCCCTCGAAACTTCAGCGAAAGAAAGATACCTTAATCGAATAGACTCGGATATTTACTACGCATAGAAGCTTCCGTTTCCCAAGTCTCTTTTACGACATTAGCACATCTCCACAAAATTTTCACCAAAGGAATCACCTTACTTCTAAAATTCTTATCCTTGCGATCTAGGATGCGGATAGAGGAAGATGAGAGGAAAGGAATAAGACGAACTTACGTGAATTTGAGCGAGTAACGAAGGAGTAGCGATGATTCTAAGACGGATCAAAAATGGAAGTTATGCTTTTGGGGTTTTCTTAGTGAGGAAGAAAGAAATGTTGAGTTGTGAGGAAGTTAGGGTTAGTATTAGTATAAGTAGAGAGTGA
>JAIUZE010022578.1:0-12796 GCA_022085475.1 Heliosperma pusillum
GATAAAGCGTTTCGCATCCAAGACTCGGTCAATCATTAGACGCCGAGTACCCCAAATTCGGTAGATCAATTCACGAAAGAGGCGGAAAAGAGCACAAGCCTCATAACAAGCGGTACGCTACATGCAAATAACAACACCTCGCAAGTACACAACATTTGACGGCCGGGTCGATCAACGCAAAGCGTTCGCCTCCCAAAAACGTCGTCGTATGCCCACTAACACATGCAATTAAGCAGTAGGATACATCCCCGTTCCGACATTCCAGCCTTACGAACGTGGAGGTAGCCAAGGGAATGAGAGTACAAAGCACCTAACAAAATAGTGCTCAAACCGTAACATTTGTAAAAACCGACTCAAAGTGGGACATACCAAAAACCGTCACAAAACATGAGAATAGGGAATTATATAAACTTAACTATGATAAAAATGAATCAATACATGATACATAAGCATTAAAACAAGTTTATGAAGCATAATGAATAAAAACATAGATCACCTCTCCAAAACAACGTTGTTTGGAAACCAACTAAAACAAGAGTCCACTTCAAACAGTCAGAACTCGAGTTCTAGACATGAAAATGCAGAAATTCCAAATGGAGGTGATAGCTTATCCTCTTACGGTTCCAACGGGATGTCACAAGCCCAAAACAAGCAAGTAACGAAGGAGATATGATCATTTTACGAAAAGGGGTCAGTGCAGGAAAACTGCAGTCGGCCGCGCGTAACGCTGCCTGCGCCACCACGACGCAGCCTGCGTCCTACGATGCTGCCTGCGTCCAATAACGCTGCCAGCGTCCTTCACGGAATTCAGGCACGATCAAAATCAACATGTTATCAACAACAAAATCCTCATTTATCATCACAAACCATCAATTCTCATATCAATTAACAACTAACAACATCCATCAACAACAACACAAGTCCTAAGCAAACTAACCATAATCTAAATACAATTACTAGCCTAGAAAACACATAAAAGACGTAAATGATATCGAGTAACCCTTCACCGTTACCTTTTCGCGTCTTTAATTGATTTCTAGAAAGTCTCCACCTACAATTAGATAACAAAATATGAATATAATTCACCTTGAGAAAGACGGATAATTTAAAAAGCGAGAAATGACGGTAATTTTATTACCAATACGGATAGAGGAAGATAAGAGGGGAAGAATAAGACGAACTTACGTGAATTTGAGCGAGAAACGAATGAGATATGACGAATCTAAGGTTTGATCAAAATGGAGGCAAGGGTTTTGGGATTTCTTAAGGAAGAAGAAATGTTTGAGTTGTGTTGGAATGAAATAGGTTAAAGAGGTAGTATGAGATGTATAAAGAAAAGTCAAGAAAAAGTCAAAGTCGCCTTAAGACGTGATTCACATGGAATCTCGCGGAAATTCCAAATACGAACTCGGAAATTCTAAATTCGACTCGGAACATTAAATTCTAAATTAAAACTAAATTTCACTGAAAAGTATCCGTAAAATATTTTTACTATTTAAAATAGGGTACATTTGCGAGTGTTACAATCACCCCACCTTTTAAAAAGTTTCGTCCTCGAAACTTGAGAGTAGAAAATAAAAGTATCAAGGACAAGAATCGGTTTTCAAAATTAATACGAAAACTTTTATAAGGGAAACATTTATGAAACGTGGTTCATCTCGAAAAGGGTTTAAGGAGAATTTTCATAAGAGCGAAACTCTATTTATGGATCACAAGAATGCTCGTCGCGAACGAGAACTCTAATTATCCAAATCAAAGCAATGTCGAAATAGTGAAATCGAAAATCAAACAAACGTTAGTAAGTGTAGGACTAGTTATCAGACGTCTCCAATAACAAGTGCAAACATCCAACCAAACGCAAAATCCAAATATAAAAGCGAAAGAAATCTATTTTCTCCAAAAAGAGGGTACACAATCCATCTTTAGACTTCTTTGAAAAGTTAAATTAGAAATACAATATGTAGATTTGAAGGTTTTCTCAAAGATAAAATCAAAATAACAAGACATTACACGTACATAGAGCGACTCGCACAATTCACACACAATTCAGGGTAACAAAATATATACAAAACACGCAAAAACGAAACAAATTGAACTCTTTGGGATAGGAAGATCAAGATAAAGTCAGCAGGAAGATCTACAAGAATTCGACATCACTAACTCTACTAATAAACCAAATCCTCAAGAGAATGCAATTTACCCAATTTGCAGCTCAACATTTTCAATCATCAGAATTCCTACAAAAATATTCCAAAATCACGAAATTTCAAGCCAATAACCTAATTATTCAGATCCATTTAGTATCTACTGAAGTCTATCGGCACGGTAGACTCCACAACTAAAAATCCACACGTAAGATTCATTATGTACTCTAATCTTCTTAGTTTCATCAAAACTCTTACTAGAAACTACCAACAATATATTTATCTAGGGAAACATGATCGCTAACAACCACAAGGTAAAGGAGACTTACCATGAAAATCCCTTGATTCAAATTACTTCAAACTCATTATCCTAAATTTACAATGAACTTTCTCATCCTCGAAAGGCAAAACACAATCAAAGCAACAAACATCATTATCTAAGATTCAACTAGCCTCATCCAAGGTCTCACGGCAAGGGAAAATCCACAATCCATTATTGGTTATAAGGATTCTTTAATACGCCATAACATCCTTAATTCGATCATTACTACGCTCGAAGCCTCAAATATAAATAGTCACATTAGCAAACTATGGTGGTTACTAATCCTCAAGATAAATGGGTTCACCATTCTAACTCTATAATCCATAACAACTGAGGACTCACTATCCAAGCTTGTAACGAACATTTCTCAATCTCAAACTATGATTCCTTAAGAATAAAAGAGAATTACTAATTCCAAACCACAAATGACCAATCACATGGCAATCAGACAACCATTCAAATCATCTAGTTCATCTAAAACTCAAAATGAATCGATTTTCATTTATGTCATATACTCCTCAAACTTTGGTTACCGGCTTAATTACCCTAAAGCAAAGTCTCTTTTAGAATCCACCAATTAGAGATATAATACCCATCAACAACGAACTATCATCACGCTCAACTCGATTCCCAAAGTAGCACTACAATAGCAAGCTCAATAAATGAACCCATCAAGAGAGTACAATACCGCCAACAGGTTCATCCTAAGGTTTAAATCCAATCCTATTTATGGTCAAAATCAACACGAAGCTAACTAACAACCTAAACATCTCACCAGAAGAAAGACAATGACACCATGACATTGGAAACGATAGGAGATTTCGAGGGAAACACGAACGCGATAAGATCAGACGAAAATTAGAGGAACGCTAGAGGCAGGGAGCCAAAAGCTAGATATTGGATAGATATAGCCATGAAGATGGCCAAGCAAAGGAAAAGATAAGAGAAAACAATTTCCTAGAAATCGGGCTTAGAAGAAACTTGCATGAAAAGAAATAGAAAGGGATAAAGGTACGAGTAAAGGTTTAAAGTTTAATCCACAAAATTTCCTTTCCAAACTCAGGGCGATAGCAAAGCAAATCATCTCAATAACAAAGGTCTCTTACAAGGGACCCTCGCACCACAAATCATCGGAGTAAGGTACACCTAGATTTAACAAATCGATTACAACCCATTTCATCCATCCTTTCATATAGCACGGAATCAAAATGGAGGCAAGGGTTTTGGGATTTCTTAAGGAAGAAGAAATGTTTGAGTTGTGTTGGAATGAAATAGGTTAAAGAGGTAGTATGAGATGTATAAAGAAAAGTCAAGAAAAAGTCAAAGTCGCCTTAAGACGGGATTCACATGGAATCTCGCGGAAATTCCAAATACGATCTCGGAAATTCTTAATTCGACTCGGAACATTAAATTCTAAATTAAAACTAAATTTCAATGAAAAGTATCCGTAAAATATTTTTACTATTTAAAAAAGGGTACATTTGCGGGTGTTACACGCATAGAGTGTTGCGCCCCTTCCAGAGGACACATCACACGCTGCGCCTATTCTGGGTTGGATTATGTCTCTGATCTTCCTGATTCGCTCCTACGTAGCTTTAATTGTATAATTAATCAACTAATAACCCTAATATCGTTTTTAATCTATCCGTCTTTAGTCTTTTATTCTTCTTTTTCTTTAAACCTTTTCTTTTGATATATTTCCGACATTATCGCGGAATCCGATGTAATCATGGTAATTCTTTCATAGCTTTATTTACTCATTGTATTGTATGATTTATTTGCCTTTCACATGCAATCAATCCAAATTCATATTCGACATAATTGATTGCTAAACTACATGTTCACCGACATAGTCTAAGCTCACATGCAAGGATTAAACTGTGGATGTTGCATTGCATGCATATAACCGACTACATATCGAGTACAGAAGAGGTTCCCTAATCATTAGTAGAGGCCTCTATCGAGGCGAGTGGGATTAGGTGTTCGATTAAAAAACTTCCTAATACGTATCCTCACCCCTTACTCCAGATCTCTGGGAACATCCGTGTTCTTTGCCATCCACGAGAGTCATTCTAGACATAGAATGATAAGGGTAACGAGTTCTTAGTGTTCATGTCATCACTTTGTGTCTTGACATATTCGAACGGTTCCTACTTACCACAAAAGTTGGTGGCAAATTCACAAATGCGTATTTCTACACTTGTCCTTCGTTTCTCCATCTGTGGTACCCGCACACGCCACGGTTTGGAAAGGATCGTGAATAAGTGTATCACAGTGTGGCGACTCTATTGGGGATTATACACTTACGTGTTACCTAGGGTGAAACTTGAACGAGGTTAGGGAATAGTATGTGTGAGACAGTTGTCATTTTTCATTACTCGACCTTCCTAGGTCGTTTTATTCGGCATTCCTAGGCCTAACCCAACCCTTTCGACCAATCGTTATGTCTGGAATGGTTCAAATTCTTATCTGGGCCTAAGAATGGATATTGATTGACGTCAACCATACCACGGTGTGTACTCATGTTAGCACCAAGGGCTTTCGCTACTCAAGGAAATGGACTAGGAACCGGCCTTACTCATGTTTGGTGCGGTCATCTCCACCGACCTTGAGTTTGATTGTTTGGTATGGCAACCCACCCTTTAAACCAAAATCATTTTAAATGCACTCAGCATACCGTTATTATGCTTGTTTAAATGTGTATAACCCTTACATGATCACCACTTTGTAAATAAACCATGACAAAATTTTCAAAATTAAAATCCTTTTAAAATTGGTAAAACATTTTCAAAGGTGGCCTAAAGTAGCGCAAAATGAGTCAAAACTCTGTCCAAGTGTGTAGTCAAAATCATTTATCCACTTTGAGTCAACACTCCTACAACCACACTACGGTTGTCTAGGACAAACATGTCCAAACCAGGCATTTTCAAAACTCACTTACACACAGTGGCACACTCCCACACCACAAGTCGATTCTTTTCGAGTAAGTGTTCTAGATTGGTCGATCATGTTTTGATTTGTCGTCGGTCTCTTGCTCAATTTTCAAGATGCCTGGAACTAGTCAATCAAGTATGCATCAACCCTGTTGAAATGGTAATGCTCAAATCCTAACTGCGCTCCTTCGTCTCCAAACAAGTCAAGACCAAGCCTATGTTCGCCTCAATGCTATTGAGAGTCGAATTGTTGCCGTAGAAACTAGGCTGCCTCCCGCAAACATTCCTGATCCTAATGCACACGATAACATTCCACTCATCGTGGGACAACCAGAAGTCGATACCCCACCAGTTCTTACTTGAGCGGAAAAGCGACTCCAATACTTGGAGGAACAACTAATGTATCTCAAGGGAGATGACATCTATAGAGAGAATATCCGCAAATATTAACTAAAAATGCCCAGCTACCAACCAACTTAAATATGACTTACATCCCAAAATTAAAGGGGCATGAGAGCCCTTTGAACCACATCCGTGCTTTCAAGGATTATATGTCTATCAAAGTTATCAAACCAGAGAGGTTCCTAAGGATCTTTCCTTCATCTCTCGGCACCATTCCCAATCAATGGTTCTATTCTCTAGATCACAAGAAGATTGCAACTTGGGATGATGCTGCAATTGAATTCGCTAAACAATACGCAAACAATGCTGAGATTCAAGTTAACATGTGTACTCTAGAGGTCCTTAATCAAAATGAGAGTAAAGGTTTCACCGACTTCCTAAGTAGGTGGAGGAAGACTAGTACACAACTGGTCGAACGTCCAGCTAAAACCACTCTTTTGAAAAAGTTCGTGTAGAATCTAAGACTCATTTATGCAAAACACCTAAGATACCAAACCATAAAGTCTTTTAAAGGCTTAACTGTACTAGTGACCAGAATCGAAGACGGCATCCGAAAGGGACTCTTGTCTAAAATGGTAAATCGCGGGTATCAAGGCTTAACGAGTCGTTCTTATGGCTCTACTAACAAGACCGATGAGGTCAATCTTGTTGAATTATCCAGAAAGAACAACCCTCAATGGAAGTTCACAAACATCGGCGACACATACTCCAATACCTTGAAAGGATTGACTCCACAAGGCAAACTCCAGCCTATAAGACCTACATCTGATTCGGAAAAGAAGAGTAAGTTCCGGGATGAGAACGCTTACTGTGAGTATCATTGACGCAAGGGGCATGACACAGAGAAATGTTTCAAATTGAAGCATGTCCTTCAACACATTATTGAGGATGATCATCTACCCATACCCGCAGGAGGCAAACCCAACAACACTAAGAATCCTCTTGGAGTTCTAATGATCACAGACGAAGAATGAACCTTGGATTGTTCACACCTCCTCTCCCTAGTTTAAGAGGAAATTAACATGCTCGAAAATGAAGAAAGGTATTCCATCATTTCTCCTACAATCAATGACTTCATCGCATGGGCTAGAAATGTGAGTAGACAGGTTTCAGAACTCGAAACTATCGTGACATCTTTACGCATTCCGGGTACTACACCCCAAGAAGGCGCACCACGAGCTCCAGTCCTATCCCAACAATCTACAATGCAAGAAGTGATCACAACATGTGACAAACTGGTTGAACGAGTCATCACTTTAGAAGCTGAAATCATCAGCTTGAAAGAACTCAATACCGTCAACGGAATATGGGACGATGGCGATGAGGACGAGTACCTCACAAAACATTCTCAAACTCAAAATAGGAAAGATCAAGATATAGACTATCTCACTCGATCAGGACGCCCTTATCAAAATATCTCTCAGAACAGTCCTACTACTAATGGTCCAATTACTGATGTAACACCCGAAAATGTACCCTATTTTTATAATGAAAATATTTTACGAATACTTTTCAGTAATTTTAAGTTTTAATTTAGAATTTTATGTTCCGAGTCGAATTTAGAATTTCCGAGTTCGTATTTGGAATTTCCGCGAGATTCCATGAGAATCCCGTCTTAAGGCGAGTTTGACTTTCCTTGACTTTTTCCTTCATATTCCACTCACTCCCTTAACCTATTTCATTCAACACAAACCAAAACCCTTACTTCTTCCTTAAGCAAATATAAAAAAAAACCTTGCCTCCATAATCTATTCAATCTTAGAATTCTCATAGTTCTTTCGTTCTTTGCTAGAATTCGCGTAAGTTCGTCTCATTCTTCTCCTCTTACCTTCCTCTATCCGTATTCATATTAAAAGTATCGTCTTTCTCGCTTTTCAAACTTTCCGTCTTTCTCAAGATGAATTTTCTTCATCTTTTATGATCTATTTGTAGGTGGTGACCTCCAAGATCCCGACAAAGACTATTTCCTTATTGAAGAGGAGCTTGACGAGTAGTGAAGACGCTTAAAGGTAACGGTGAAGGGTTACTCGATATCATTTACGTGTTTTACATGCTTTATATGCTAGAAATCGTATTTAGAATACGATTAGAAAGCCTAGAATTCATGTTATGGATGATGATTGTTGTTATTTGATGAATATTGATGATGTATATTGATTGTTGATAATTATTAGAAGTATATATGAGAATTTAAATGAATTGGGTAAGTAAAGGAAGCTCACGGGTGAAGAGGTGCTCCCAGCCGGCCGACCGGCCGCCGGTCTGCCCACCGGCTGGGAACACATCAGTAACAACTTTCGGATTTTGGAATTTTGTATATAGGTGCTCCTGGCCGGTGTACCGGCCGCCGGTCACTATGCCGGCCTGGAACACACTGCTCTGTTTTTAGTGATTTTTGGGTTTTGCCTTGTGCTCCGAGCCGGGGTACCGGCCGCCGGCCTCCTGACCGGCCTGGAACACGGCTGTATGTTTTTCATATAATTTCTAAAACTCGTAATTTATAATAGTTCGCATGATCCGTTTATCGTATAATTTTACGTAGAGTCTTATAATATTCATGTTTTGGATATCTGATATTTCATTCGCTTGTATCACATGTTTTGTGACGGTTTTTGCTATGTCCCACTTTGAGTCGGTTTTTACAAATGATACGGTTTGAGCACTATTTTGTCTTGTATTTTTACTTAACTCTCCCATTTCCTTGGCCTACCCTCCACGTTCGTAGCTGAATGTCGGAACGAGGAGTATCCTACTGCTAAAATGCATGTGTTAGTGGGCATACGACGACGTTGTTGGGAGGTTTTGAAACGCTTGCGTTGATCGACCCGGCCGTCAAATGTTGTGTACTTGCGAGGTGGTGTTATTTGCATGTAGCGTACCGCTTGTTATGAGGCTTGTTCTCTTTTCCGCCTCTTTCGTGAATTATCGACCGAATTTGGGGTACTCGGCGTCAATGATTGACCGAGTCTTGGATGCGAAACGTTTATCGCATGTCGAATCGGAACACTTTTATTCCGAGAGTCTGGCCAGGTTTAAACTAGGACCGGATATTTATATCGTCGTCCTACCGGAGGAAATTAGTGCACATATACGAAATGTGATCGTGTATGCGTTCAGGGAAATGTTTATCTCGTTGATGCCTGTTAATTATACTTGCCATGTACACGATGCTAGTTGCGTTTCATTACCGTGAGAGGATGTCGTCTGGTATGTTGTTGGTACTTGAATGCGTGATTTTCATGATTGATTATTCATGACATTGATTAACTTGGCATGGGTTTTGTTTGTCGCTCTAATCTTGTCAAACTTAACCGCGAACGGTGAGATGCAAGCCCAGTGAGCGTATCGGGGCCTAAGAGAGTCATCCCCGAGTACTTTGAAGAACATGATGGATTCGTGATTGTATTCTATATGCTCTTATCATTATATATTGGATTGCCTATCTATTCTTATCGTAACTCCCTGTATTAATCTATATGTATGCATGCTCTACTTTTGTATTTCCTTATATGTACATTTAATGTGATATGGCTGGGAGAACCCGGAGTTACTCCCCACTGATTGTGGCGTTCATGTTTTTCATGAATGAACAGGTTGCTTGCATGGATGGCTTTTTGCTTTGACTATTTTGGGTTCGTGTGTGAGCTAGCGGGCGTTGTCCCTGGAAGTTTCACCTCTAGACGATTTTAGCTAGTTTTGCTAAACACTTGTTCTTTGCTAACATTTTAAGAGACCCCGTCTCTTTGTTGTATTTCCGCATTTAGTTTGTAATATTTGACACTCCTCGTTTTATTTAACTTGCATGTATAAAAGTTTTTAAAACTACCTATTTCCGCAATATATTTCACATGCTTGTTTGTTTTATATTTCCGCATTCGCGAGGGTTGTCACAGTTGGTATCAGAGCTATATCGCTCCCGACGCACACACGTGAACCCTAACTTAAACTACTTGACCTTGAAATAATAAATGAGAGATTGGGTAGAAGTTAAGGACTTTACTTGGTAGTCTATTTGTTTATGCTAATTGATAGGAGTAACTTAATTTGTTTTTGTTTCTTATGAAGATGGTTAGACCGCGACTAGTTGAGAATGTTATGTTGGAAGCTCTCACTCAAGTGCTGAAATATCAGCAAGATGGAGCTTTAGCTCATGCCAACCAAATTCCCCCTCGAAGGGAAGATAACCATCAAGGTGGCTATGCATGGGTAGCTGGACAGATAGCTAGAAGTAAGATCGTACCGTATGGTGGAGAACCGAACCCTACGGAGTTATCCGATTGGTTCCGTGAGATGGAGAAACAGTTCGATCTATACCAAGTCCGAGAAGAGGATAAGGTGAGGATCGCAAAGCACTTTCTGGTAAGGGAAGCCGACAACTGGTGGGCTATCACAAGAGCCACCGCAACTTTTGAAGAGGACTTTAACTGGGCTTCCTTTAAAGCTCTTGTGGAGGGTAGATTTTATCCTAAAGAGCTTAAACAACAAAGGCTCAAGGAGTTCATTGATTTTAAACAAGGCAACCTATCAGCTCAAGAGTTTACTACGGAGTTTAATAAGCTCGCTCATTTTGCGCCGAGGCTTATCCGTGATGATGAAGACCGAGCATTCTATTATCGTAACAAGTTGCGTGCCGTTCTTCAAAGTAAAGTGAGAAGGAATACCAATTCCTTTGGAGATCTTTATGATGATGCCTTGTGGGCCGAGAATTCAATGAAAGCTATTAGAGATGAAGCTTTGATGAATAATCCCTCTCCTTCTTATGCTCCTAGGCCGAATGCTTTTGGGAAGAGACCGTTTATTCCGTCTCCTTCTAATTTATATGCTAACAAGAGGAGGTTTAATCCTTCTTCCAATGCAAATACAATGAATCCTGCTCCTTTCATTCCTAGAGCTACTTCAAATGTGGCTCATAAGCCTTATACTCCTCAGGCTCAAGGTCGCTTTTGCAACCGGTGTAGACTTCTATACCATCCCGGTGTGCCTTGTTCCAACCGATCTTACATTTGCTACTTTTGTCAAAAGGGTGGTCATCGTTACGAGGATTGCCCCGATCGGAAGTTGCCCCCTCCTCCTCTTGCTAAACCTAAGGGTTCCATTTTTGTCATGAGCCGTGCTGAAGCCGACGCTCATCCCGAGATCATTACGGGTATGTTCTCAATCTTAGAGCAACCGTGTCTTATTCTATTTGATACCGGTGCTTCTATGTCTTTTGTGTCATCGACTTATGCTAATAAATTATCTATCAAGCCTACATCTAGTGAGGATACTCCCATATCCTTACCATCCGGAGATGTTATCTCTTGTTCTACTCTATATCCTAATGTCCCAATATCTATTTCGGGTTCTATCTTCCCCGCAAATCTCTTTAAGTTTCCTTTAGGGGAGTTTGATATAATCTTAGGTATTGATTGGTTAGCTATGTATCATGCTAGGTTCGAGTGTCGTGATCAAAAGATTTTCTTAAAGAGTCCTTTAGGGGTTAGAATAACCTATAAGGGATCTCATCCCCGTAAAGGTGTGTCTTTATTTTCCTCTATGAGGTTGGTAAGTATGGTTAGAAAGGGTCACCAAGCATTCTTGTGTGTTGTGACTTCTCCATCTACTTTTTTGCCAAGTATTGAAGATGTGCCTATTGTGCGAGAATTCGTTGATGTATTTCCTGAAGATTTGCCCGGGATTCCTCCCGAGCGTGATGTTGAACTCTCTATTGATCTTGTTCCTGGTTCTGGTCCCATTGCCAAAGCTCCTTATCGTATGGCTCCATCTGAATTGAAAGAATTAAGGAAGCAGTTGGATGATATGATTGAAAAGGGTTTTATTCGACCAAGTGCCTCGCCTTGGGGTGCTCCCGTTCTTTTTGTGAAGAAGAAGGATGGTTCTATGAGGTTGTGTATTGATTATCGTGAATTGAATCGGATTACAATCAAGAATAGGTATCCTTTACCGAGAATTGAAGATTTGTTTGATCAATTAAAGGGTGCTTCTACATTTTCCAAGATAGTTTTGAGATCCGGTTATCACCAAATTCCTGTTCGTGATGTTGATATTCCGAAGACCGCTTTTAGTACGAGGTATGGTCATTTTGAGTTCAAGGTAATGCCATTTGGATTGACGAATGCTCCCGCTATCTTTATGGATCAGATGAACCGCACATTTAGTGAGTATCTCGACAAGTGTGTGGTGGTATTCATTTATGATATTCTTATTTTCTCCAAGTCCGAAGAAGAGCATGCTATTCATTTGAGGATTATTTTGGGTGTTCTCCGTCGACAGAAGTGGTATGCTAAGTTCTCTAAGTGTGAATTTTGGTTACCTAAAGTGTCCTTTCTTAGGCATGTGATTTCAAAAGAAGGTGTAATGGTGGATCCTTCGAAGATTGAGGCCGTTGTTGATTGGAAGAGTCCGACTGATATTAGAGAGATTCGAAGTTTTCTTGGTTTAGCTGGTTATTACCGACGATTTGTTAAGGATTTCTCCAAGCTTGCTAGACCTATGACTCAGTTATTGAGGAAGGAAACCAAATTCCTATGGAGCGAAGCTTGTGAATCTGCGTTTCAAGAGTTAAAGAAGAGGTTAACTACCGCTCCGGTGTTGACTTTGCCTGAAGATGGAGTAGACTTTGATGTCTATTGTGATGCTTCTAAAATGGGATTAGGTTGTGTTCTTATGCAGAATAGGAAGGTGGTGGCGTATGCTTCGAGGCAGTTGGGAGTTCATGAAGTGAACTATCCTACTCATGATTTGGAATTGGCCGCTGTTGTTCATGCTTTGAAAGTGTGGAGACATTATCTAATTGGAGTTCATTGTCGTATCTTCACCGATCACAAGAGTTTGAAGTACATATTTACTCAAAAAGAGTTGGATATGAGGCAAAGAAGATGGTTGGAATTGGTGAACGATTATGATTTTGAGTTATTGTATCATGAAGGGAAGGCTAATGTTGTTGCAGATGCTCTTAGTAGGAAGGCTTCTCATGCTTTGAATGTTTTGCATGT
>JAIUZE010022579.1:0-14584 GCA_022085475.1 Heliosperma pusillum
TGCATTCTCGCATAGTTATTTCGGAATATGATTTATAACTTGATCGATTGTATTGTCCAATGTTCAGAGACACCCCATGTCAAATTGGAGGACAAAGAAACAACGTCGATGCTAAAAGTTGCCCCATATCCAAGTGAAGAACCTTCTACTTATAACAAGATAACAGTTTGGGATGAAAAGGGACGAACTCAAATAGCTCAGATGTTTGTATCATACGGCAGTTACATTAACTCCTTAGCTTTTCAATTTATTCAACATGACAAATTAGTGACTTCCCCTATCTTTGGCTCTCAGACTCTTGAAGGCCCTAACTTTGTTGCGGTACTTATTCTCTTCCTCTCTCACTCTCTTATGTATGCAAGCGGTATTACTCATGTTATGCGGAAACATGGATACCTCGTGTTGGGTCTCTGCTACACCCGTGTCCATGGTCCATAATAATACAGCATTGTTGCTCTCTCTCTATATATATAACTAGTTTATATCTTTATGCGGTGCTAAAATGGCGTAATGTGAACAGGTAACGTTTAATGATACCGAGAATGAAGAGTACATCACGAGAATTAGCGGGTCGCGTGAATATGGGGATTATAGCGGACAACACGAAGGGATGACATAATTGACAATTGAAACAAATGCAGGCAGTTATGGTCCGTTTGGAAAATCCAAGAAAAACGATACCATGTTTGAGTATAGTTTTGGGCATAAACAGTTTGGTGGATTCCATGGCCTCTCTACCCCAAAAATTCTTAAATCAATTGGAATTTATGTCAAGCTCATTGATAATATGGCTACTTTAAGGTCTACTAGGAATGAACTCCCTATCGAATGAAACTACACATTTATGTTTTTCTTATGTTTCGGTTTTTGGAGTATTTGTACTTTGTTGTTGTGAGTTTTGGGTTGATATTTGGCAAGACCATAAGTCTTGCTTTAAGAGGGGGTCACATTTCGTTACAAGCCTAATACGAGGTAAATGTGACACAATTTGACGAAATGTCGATAAAATTGTGATATTTAGCCTATTTTCAGCTTCTGACGAAGAATGTCTGTCTTCACTAAGAATTGTGGAGAATTTTGATTTCATTTCACTTTGTCGCCTAGTGTTAGGAAAATCAGTTACTCTCCTTTAAAACGGAGATATTTATCTTAATATTAAAACGGGTTAAATATCACCTTACTTGAGCTTATAAGATAAATTTGTTGTTTTTTCTACTAGTTTTGTCTTATTTATACTATTTGACTCGTCTTAAGCTTAAAACGGATACACCAGTATTAAATAAGAATTTGTGTACGAAATTATGCACTCGGACACACAACAAAAGTTGTACAATAGATAAGGCAACGTAAAAGTAAACAAGCACAAACAATAACACGATCAAACGAGATTTTTAGTAAATACCTATTAACTTTAGTCAATTCAAATCGGAGTCATTTTTAGGTGAAGTAGAGTCGAGTCAAGTCAAGTCAATCAATTTTAGTTTTAGGTCATATTCATACTTAGCAAGTCGATTTAAATACCTAATCAACATTTTTGGATCAAGTTGCCCTGATCGAGTTTGGTTTGCCAGTTCCCCACCTTTTATTTATTTTGAATACCAATTTGACAATTTCTCCCTCCGTATCCCATGATGGGTAGCATTACAACTGAATATGATGTTGAATTCACGACCTTCTTAGAATATCGATTTTGAATATCCACTTGACACTTTCTCCTTGTCTTTCATAAAACCACAATGAATTAGTCATCTCCACTACTAACTACATCACCTCTTTGTTATCACAAACATTTGAATAGATTTCCAGTAATCCGATCTTCAGCCTTCAACAACTCGACAAGTTAGTCCGGTCCAGTCCGTGTTTAGAAGAAAAAAAACACTGACGATGCTAAAAGTCGGGCCATTTCCAAGTCAAGTTCCTAAGACTTCTAGCAGTGAAGACCAAGTTATAGTTTGGGATGAAAAAGGACGCACTCAAATAGCTCAAATATTTGTTTCGTACGGAAAACTCATTAACACCATAGCTTTTCGATATATTGAAGATGGCAAATTAGTGAACTCACCTTTGTTTGGTCCTCAGAGTTTTGCTAGCTCCAATTTCGTTGCGGTACTACCTTACATAATTTCTACGTACTCTTTATTCAGGGACGAAGTTAGATTCAAATTCTACCTAGGATCGACCCATCAATCTTACCTATATTCCTAACTATAGTTATTTCTTTTTTTAAAAAGTTTGGCGGAGTTATATCTTGGTCAGCATGTGTTTAGCTTCATCCCTGTCTTTATTATATCATTGTTTCTTCGTGCAACATTTTGCGAGAGACCTTTAATTTTACTCGACATAGTTTTGCAAAATATGAATTTTATTTGATCTGGCTTGTTATATACGACAATCTAACATCAACCGCATTGTCAATCTAACAGGTAACATTTAAAGAAGTGGCGAACAACGAGTACGTGACGGGAGTGAGTGGTACGTTTGGAACTTACGGAACAACCCACGGTTTAACAAAATTGACAATCAAAACGAATGCAGGCAAATATGGACCGTTTGGAGATCTACACTCCTACGGGTCGGATTTCGAGTATAGTTTTGGGCCTGAAAATCAGTTTGGTGGCTTCCATGGCATCTCTACCCCAACCTCCCTTAGATCCATAGGAGTTTATGTCAAACCCATTCATAATTTGACTACTTTCCCCAAAGGCCCCAAGTCCAAGAGGCCTCGACTATCGGTCAAATAAATGTGTAAGGCGGTTTAATAATATAAGTAATCGTTAAGCAGATTAGTTTGATAATTATGAGTACCTTTTTTGTACTAATGTTGATCATTTTATTATTTTATTGTAATGATGCCTTACAAAGATTAATCCAATATTCTATGGTTTGCCTGTCAGTTTTTCGATTTTCTATTGTGTACCCTTCTATTGTGTACTCCTAAATTTCTTACTTATTTTTCCATGATGACTACCTACTTCAACTTTGCGTTAACTTTATCGCTTATCAAACAATCGTACTTTGACTTTTATTCTGACTCATTAATGTCAAATCATCATCCTCTATAAGATGTATCACAAATCATTTTTGATAAGCACAAAATACTTTTAAAAACCATCGTTATGAAACATAAAATGATAATGTATATTTCATGAATTGTCTGTTAATTAGTTTCGTATTCCATTTGTTGGGTTAATGGGTGATTCGGCCAACTAATAAGTAATTGGGTAGATTATCGAGTAATTGAAACGATAGACATACATACAATTTAATATATAGATCAACTAATAAACTAACTTAGTAAGACAATCAATAAAGGTCATTGTAAAGACTAACCTTCGGAATTATGCATCAATTACTCTACACAAACAATGAACAACATGAAGTTGATTCGAGTAATTCTTTCAAAGTAAAGGCTTGGGTTTGAATTTAGCTTGAAAAAGAGGAAGTAAATGATGAACAAGAAGAAATGTAAGATAATATGATGGTAGGATTTCATATGAAGCTTTAAAGGGAAAAGGTTAAATAAACTTAAAAAAGGAAAGACATTGATTCAAAAAAAAATGAAAAAATCCGACCTACCGGATTCGAACCAGTGACCTAAGGATATCTGCAACCCACTACAGTCCTCCGCTCTACCAACTGAGCTAAGGTCGGATTGATGATTATCTAGTAAACAAAAGAATATTTAAACTTACATTTATGACATTTATATTCCCCACTGTCTGCAGTATCAATCAGTTTTCAAGGATAATATATTCATGTGTACTTGTATAGTTGTATTGCTTCCCAAAATGTTAATTTACTAGATTTCATGCCCGTGTGATGCACGGGTTTACGTTAATGTCATTTTTCGTAATTTTCCTATAATAGTTAACTTATAAAAATAAACTTTTGAAATTTTAAGACTATAATAAAATATACTCCGTAATTTTTTAAAAAATAATATTGATATATTGATTCAACTTATTGTATTTTAAACATATGTTACCAACCTTGTCGGGACTCAAGTTATATTTGATCTATATTATGACTCGAAAAATGATTCAAAGTACCTAAGAATTAAACTCTCTAAGACAATGTTTAAGAAACTCAAAAGATTTTGGATTGATCACCGCACCTTATGCTAATTGTTCGATATAGGCCATTTCTACTATTTATAGTTATTAGTATATTCACCACACATACATTATTTTTCAATGTGAGATATATAACATACTAAGAATTACACAAAGTATATGCAAATAATATGATATTCTATATTGTAATGATAGCATTTTTTTTTACCACGAATATAATTATATTATTTTCATAATTAATACAAAATTTTAAGAGCTCTCTAAAACAATACTCTTTTCGTCTTAATCATTTGTTTGCCTTTGACTAAAATACTCCTAAAAAAAAGGCAAACAAATGACCGGGACGAAGTGAGTATTTGAGAGACTTAAATGACTTTGGGTTCATCTCTAAGTTTCAAGGACGACTCTTATTTATAATTGCGTGATCATCCCAGCTTATGATATTTCTCCGAGCTGGGACAATTCTTCTATTTATACATAATATATTCACCATACTTGATTACTTTTCAATGTGAGACAAATAATATATTTGGTAGTTACCATTAAAATTATTATATACGATACTTTCTAAATTAATTTTGATGATTTAAATTTCTTTAATGTAGAAATAATAATACAAACTTTTAAGATCTCTGAAAGACAATACTTGAGAGATTCAAAAGATTTTGGGTGAATATCTAAGTTGAAAGATGACTCATTTTCACAATATTTTTTGTGAATTGAATGTAAAAAAATTTATATACAAATTATAAACACTACTTAAATATAATATAGGAAATGTATATTGAGATAAATAAAATATTTTTCACTTTATTTTTTAATGATATTTTCCTAAATTAATTTTTGATGATGTAAGTTTCACTAATGTGGATACAAATTTTTAAGAGCTCTCTAAGATAGTATTTAAGAGATTCAAAAGATTATGGGTTGATATATAAGTTCCAAGGATGAATCTTATTTATAATTATAGGATCACCCTAGCTTATGATATTTTTCTGATATGGGACAATATACTATTTATACGTAATATATTTACCACACTTGTATTATATTTCAATGTGGGACAAATAACTTATTAAGTAATACACCATAAAAATTATTACTTATATAGGATACTTTCCTAAATTTTCTAAATTAAGTTTGATGATGTAAATTTCACTATTGTGGAATTAATAATACAAAATTTTAAAAGTTCATTAAACCAATACTTAAGAGACTATGTTAAATGACTCTTATTTATAATCATACTTAGTATATATATTTTCCACAAATATAGTATTTTTCATTGTGAGACTAATGTGGGATAATTTATAATTTCTAAGTAATATATTCCCCACACATACATTATTCTTCAATGTGGGACTAATAACAAACTAAGTAGTACACCATATTTTTTCATATACTCCCTCCAATCCAATCCAAACTACCCACCTTCCATTCTAGGACAATCCAATCCAAACGACCCATACCATAAATGAGTAAAATTAGGACAACTCTATCCTTATAACATACTATATTTACAAAAATTGGCATTCTTATAACATACCACATCTAATTTATGTACTATCTCTCTCATCCTTTTCCCATATTACCCTCACCACAAGCAATTTTCTTAAAACTTATGCAAAAGGATGTGGGTAGTTTGGATTGAATTGGAGGGAGTAATATTTATTTCTAAACTGTTATATTAATATTAGAATAATAAAAAATATTTTAAATGTCATTTATTAAATTTTTAAAGTCATTTATTAACATAACAATATAAAAAAATAGTTTAAAAGCTCGTGCGATGATCATATTTATGATCACTTCACTTTATGATAATTTTTTAATGTGGGACAAATTTTGATATTTATATGTAGTATATATTCACGAGTCACGATACCTACATTGTTTTTTTCAATATGTGGAACAAATAACACATTAAATAGTTTACCATCAAAATTATTATTTATGATACTTTTTTAAATTAATTTTTAATGATGTAAATTTCACTATAGTGAAAATTATAATACAAATTTTAAGAGTTTTGTAAGACAATATGTAAAAGGCTCAAAATATTTTGGGTTGAAACTTTAGTTCCAAATATGATTCCTATTTGTAATCATAAGATCACCCACCTTGTGATCGATAATTTTCTGATGTGAGACAATTCTACTATTTATAGGTAATATATTCACCACATCTACATTATTTTTCAATGTAGGACATATAATATACTAAAAATTACACCAAATATGTCCAAATAATATGAGTTTCTATACTTTGCACGGTTTTTTTTCACCACGAATCTAATTATATTATCTTCATAATTTTTTTTTTACAATACTTAAATGTTTTTAATAATACCTTTTACAATTAATTTTTAATGATGTTAATTTAACAATTGTGAAGATAATAATAGACAAACTTTTAAGAGATTTCTAAGACAATACTTAAGAGTGTAACAACCCGAAAAGTGCCCAATTTTTCTAGTAAAAATATTTACTAACACTTTTCAGTACAACTTAAGTTTTTAAAATAGGAAATTTTGTTCGGAGTCGTATTTTGAAATTCCGCGTTCGTATTTGGAATTTTTGAGAGATTTCATGAAAAGACCGTTTTTGGTCGTCTTTGACTTTTCTTGACTTTTAAACCGTCTTTGACTTTTTCTTGACTTTTTTAAGTCGTCATTTACTTTTTATTGATTTTTAAGTCGTCATAAACTTTTCTTGACTTTTAAGTCATTTTTGACTTTTCCCGACTTTTTAGTCGATTTTGACTTCCGTTGACTTTTCCCGACTCGTCTCGCGATTTTGAAGACCGAAATTTTATTTAAAAAAATTATATTTTGGATTTATTTTTATTAAGATTTATTAGGATTTATCATAATTTAATATAATTATTTTGAATTTATTCGGAATTTAAAGAATAACTTTTACGGTTTTTAATCGAACGTCATTTAACTATTCCCGACGCATCGTAATGCGCGCAACAAAAATCGAAACTCGACTTTGGCATGAGTCACCCGCGCGTGTCATCGCTTTCCACTCACCATTAGATATTTTATTTATTTTGATTAAAATAATCAAAATATCTAGATATTTAATTACTTAATCGATCCGTCAACGGAAATTACGCAAATCGAGCAAAAACAGACCCGATGATCACCTTACCCACACGGCTCACCCTCTCCTCTAATAGACTTTGATATTTTTATTTCTTCTGATTAATATATCATAATATCTAGATATTATTTTACTTTATCGATCAGTTAACGAAAACTACGCAAAACGCTCGAAATCGGACCCGACAAGCTCAACATCACACGGCTCCCTTACCACTCTTAAGCCTTGATATTTTCATTATTTTTCATTTTAATATCATAATATCTTGATATTAACTTTATCGTAAATAATATTTAATCGTTTACCGTAAAATAATTATTTAACGCGAGTCAAATTACGTAACAACCATTTCAAAACTCGACATCTTTATTTGGCCTATATT
Organism: Heliosperma pusillum; assembly: GCA_022085475.1. Lineage (NCBI taxonomy): Eukaryota > Viridiplantae > Streptophyta > Magnoliopsida > Caryophyllales > Caryophyllaceae > Heliosperma > Heliosperma pusillum. The sequence continues at coordinate 7,563 of JAIUZE010022579.1, forward strand.
ACACGGCTCAACCCACTCTCCACTCACCAACAACTTTTCATTTTTACAACAACTCAAATAAAGATCAAAACATCACTTTATTTAATCGTTCTTCGTGTTCTTCGTCGTTCATCAATCGTTCTTCATCGTTCTTGAGCCAAACCTTTATAAAATCTTCGTTTCTTAATTAAATCCATCCTAATTTATATTTCTAGACTCTCCTCTTCGCTCCTCATCTTCACGTACGGTTATATTTCAATTCCGTCAAGATCATTTTCAACCCTTTAATTATGGAAATTCATATTTTTAGTTCTAATAATGTTTTCTTGTTATTTCTTATATGGGAAGATTTTGAAGACGAGTTTGGAGACTCGTATATTTTGGGTGAACATTAGTAGGAGGGTTTCTTATTTATATTTTCTTATTATTTTGGTGCTAATTATTTTGGCTAGCTAAGGTAACAATTCCGTTTTACTCGACGAATTAATGTCACATAGGTTTTAGTTTTGTTCATGTTATAGTTATGTATGATTTTAGTTAGTAACTTAGCTTTAGTTTTGTTTCTTTTGATTTTGGTTCATATTTTTATGATTTATGGATTTTTAGTTAGTAATATGCTAAGGAGTGTTATTATTATGTTTTATGAATTTTTATGATTTTTCCATAAGTAATAATTTTTATGTTGTGTTGGAAATTTTAACAAGTTTAGTGTTCTTGGTAAATTTTGATGATTTTCCATAAGTTATAATTTTTATGATTTTATATGAAGTTATAATATATTTAGTGTTCTTGGTAAATTTTATGATTTTCCACAAAGTTATGATTTTTATGTTGATTAGGAAATTTTAACAAGTTTTGTGTTCTTGAGGAATTTTGAGGATTTTTAATAAGTTTTGATTTTTATGTTGTCTTATTGTTCTTGATGATTTTTATGTTGTTAGGAATTTTTATGTTGTTGTAGTGTTCTTGATGAAATTGGATGATTATTCATAATAATGATTTTTGTATGATGGTTGTTAAAATGGGTGTTTGATAATTTAAAACATGTTAGAATAATTTGGGGTTGTTTGTGGGGAAACCGTGGTGGTTGTTGCTGAACCGGACCAGACCAGCCGGTCCAGGCCGGTCCAGACCGGTCTGGGTTGGTCCGTGGTGGGTCCGGGTTTTGGTCTTTGGGTTGTGTCGATGTTTGATTGTTTAATTGTTGTGTTGACGGGTTTTAATTATGTTAAGCATGCGGGAAAATATTAGAAATCGGTTTTAGAAAAATTAAAGCAAAACAGCCATTTTGAGCAAAACAGGCCCGTGGGGCCCATCTAAGCCCATGTGGGGTCCGGCCCAACTCAGCCCGTGGGTCCCACTTTGGGACTTGAGACGGTTTTTGAGTTATCGTCATTTTATCGCGTTTTGTAATAATTAGCAAGCGAGAAATATTAATAAGTAAAATATTTAATTAAAAGGTTTTTCATTTAATTATTATTTCTCACATGTTAGAAATTATAAGACGAGATCGTAGTTTAATTTAATATCCTTTAAGTCAAGCGGGGGTTTACGTAAGATTTAATAATTCACATGTTAGAAGTTTTATTAAAATAACATGTAATGAATATGTTGATTTTATGTCTATGTGATAAAGACTCTGTTTCTAGCCGGTTTGATCCAACGGGTTTGGTCAAACTAAGATCTAGTCAGCCCCGATTTGACTGATGACCCGTCGCGGGACTCGGGTCGGGGATTTGTCTTCAAGTAGGTTGTATTTAATTATGAATTAGCCTTAGTAGATATGAGGCGATATGATATTTGATTATTATTGATATGCAATTAGTCACATGATAGGATGTTTTTCCCGTGACTGTTTTATTATATGGTTGGTGTCGTGTTGACTAAGTACCCATAGAGAATTATGAGTATATGGCGTCTTGACCATGCTAATTCTAAATGAGTAGCTTGGACCACGACATTGATAGGCCCGTACTATCTTTAACGAGCATATGGAGTTCACTGCTTGATAGCTTTTGTGTCTCGGCTTGGTGGGTTTATATCCAAGTCGGGGCATGGCTGCCTGATCCGTTTTGGGACTTGAGCCAGCTTAAGTACTAGCCATCTCTGCTTAGGGGGTCGCCTAGTAGAGTTTCTCATAGACGGTTATGTCATGGGACTGGGAACGGAATAGCTGTTGTCGCTAGGTCTGATCAGTCTAGGACTAGGATGTTTTCCTACCTTGTGGTATAGCCTCGAGTTACAGAAGTCGACTATTGACGGTGCTAAGAACTTATGCCTGTTTGTAGAAGTATTGGTCTTTCATGTTTGTATGATTCTATGAGTTCTAGAAGGTGAGATGCAAGCCGGCTAGATTGATAGAGTTTGGATTAACGGTTGTTAACTGATTCACATGATTACGTGTTGATTAGGGTTTGAGTGTATCAAGGCCATGTTTCTGAGAGGAACCTCTGAGCTAGCATACCAGCTTCCCTACCTCGAGTTATAGTTTATTATCGTTTTCACATGATAGCTTTCACATGCTAGGTTATTTGTTAGTTATCTGTTTCATAACATGAAAAGCATATCATATATGTTAAAGTTTTGTATTGTTCATATACATTGCTTTTATGTTATTCATGTTTCATTAAACTTGACATTTCGTGGCTGGTAGGACTCGGAGTTACTCCCCACTGACTGTGGCTTCCGTGTTTATATTTAATGCGGTCGAACAGGTGGTGAATGCATATTTGGGGTACATGGACGAGCTAGCGAGCGAAGTATTTACCTTGGACCTATATTCGGTTCATAGTTTGTATATTATTATACACTCTTTTATTTCCGTATTTATACGGGATATATGTCTCCCGTCTTGTATATTTCTTTTTTAGAATATTATTTCCGTTTTGTAATGACCCTTTTTATTTCAGACACCTTCATTATGTATTTAAATTATTTTTTTTCCTTTCCGCAAATTTGAGGGTTGCACGACTTATAGATCTTCCTGCGGACTTCATCGTGATCTTCTTATCCCTAAGAGTTCGATTTGTTTTGTTTTTGCGTGTTTTGTATATATTTTGTTATCGTGATTTGTGAACTTGATGTTCGAGTCGCTCTATGTACGTGTAATGTCGTGTTATTTTGATTTTATCTTTGAGAAAACCTTCGAATTTCCATATTGTATTCCTAAATTAACTTTTTAAAGAAGTCTAAAGAGTGATTGTGTACCCTCTTTTTGGAGAAAATAGATTTCTTTTGCTTTTATATTTGGATTTTGCGTTTGGTTGGATGTTTCCACTTGTTATTGGAGACGTCTGATAACTAGTCCTGCACTTACTAACGTTTGTTTGATTTTCGATTTCACTATTTCGACTTTGATTTGATTTTTGATAGCTAGAGTTCTCGTTCGCGACGGGCACTCTTGTGATTCGTAAATAAAGTTTCGCACTTATGAAAGATTTCCTTAAACTGTTTTCGAGAGGAACCTCGTTTCATAAATATTTTCCCCTTATAAAAGTTTTCCTATTAATTTTGAAAACCGATTCTTATCCTTGATACTTTTGTTTTCTACGCTCAAGTTTTGAGGACGAAACTTTTTAAAAGGTGGGGTGATTGTAACACCCGCAAATGTACCCTATTTTTCTAGTAAAAATATTTTACTGATACTTTTCAGTGAAATTTAGTTTTAATCGTAAATTTAATTTTCCGAGTCAAATTTAGAATTTCCGAGTTCGTATTTGGAATTTCCGCGAGATTCCATGTGAATCCCGTCTTAAGGCGACTTTGACTTTTTCTTTACTTTTCCACTCTTACTCCTTCATATACTCCCTCATAACCTAACTCCCTCACAACTCAATCTCCTTCCTCTTCACCAAATAAACCCAAAACCTAGCCTCCATATTCTTTCAAGCTTAGATTCGTCGCTACTCCTTCGTTTCTTGCTCAAATTCACGTAAGTTAGTCTTATTCTTCCCCTCTTAGCTTCCTCTATCCGTATTGGTAATAAAATTACCGTCTTTCTCGCTTTTTAAATTATCCGTCTTTTTCAAGGTGAATGATATTCATCTTTTATTATCTAAATGTATATAGGTGGAGACTAGGAAGGTTTAGAAATCGATTAAAGACGCGAAAAGGTAACGGTGAAGGGTTACTCGATATCATTTACGTGTTTTATGTTTTTTCTATGCTAGTAATAGTATTTAGATTATGGTTAGTATGCTTAGGACTTGTGTTGTTGTTGTTGGTTGTTGTTAGTGGTTAATTGATATGTGAATTGATGGTTTGTTATGATAAATGAGGATTTTTGGTTGTTGATAACATGTTGGTTTTGATCGTTCCTGAAACTCGTGTGGGACGCAGGCTGCGTCGTGGTGACGCAGGCTGCGTTATGCGCGGTCGACTGCAGTTTTGATGCACTGACCCCTTTTCGTAAAATGATCATATCTCCTTCGTTACTTGCTTGTTTTGAGTTTGTGACATCCCGTTGGAACCGTAAGAGGATAATCTATTATCTCCTATTGGAATTTCTGCATTTTGATGTCTAGAACTCTAGTTATGACCGTTTGAAGTGGACCCTTGTTTTCGTTGGTTTCCAAACAACGTTGTTTTGGAGAGGTGATCTATGTTTTTATTCATTATGCTTCATAAACTTGTTCTAATGCTTATGTATCATGTATTGATTCATTTTTATCATACGAAGTTTATATAATTCCCTATTCTCATGTTTTGTGACGGTTTTTGGTATGTCCCACTTTGAGTCGGTTTTACCTTATGTATTGGTTGTGAGCACCAATTGTTCAGTGCTTTGAACTCTCATTCCCCGGTCATACTTTATACCCGTTAGACTTAAATTTCGGAGCGGTGAAGTGTAACCGTGATGCCGTTGTGCATTTGTTTAGTGGGGATATGACGACGTTGTTAGGAGGCGAACGCAATGCGTTGATCGACCCGACCGTCAAATGTTGTATCCTTGCGAGGTGGTGTCATTGCATGTAGCGTACTAGCTTGACTTTTGAATATAGATCTCTTTCCGCCTCTTTCGTGTGTTTTAGCCGAATTTGGGGTACTCGGCGACTATGATTGACCGAGTCTTGGATGTGGAACGTCTTACAACATGTCGAATCGTAACATGTCTTATTCTGAGAGTCTGGCCAGGTTTAGTCTTGGATGTGAAACGTCTTACCATATGTCAAATCGGAACATGTCTTATTCCGAGAGTCTGGCCAGGTTTAGACTAGGACCGTATTATTATCGTCGTCCTACCGAGAGGATTAGAGTCTTCTGTGTACGAAACGTCTTATCGTACATGATTCCGGGAAACGTCTTATCCCGTGAACCTGTTTGTCTAGGTCATGAGTATACGAAACGTCTTATCGTATACAGTTCCGGGAAATGTCTTATTCCGTGAGCTTCCATTGGCTTGTCTTACTATTGTACACGATGCTAGTGCGTGCCATTAACCGTGAGAGATTGTGTTGTCATATTCGTATGATTTGATGGTCGTTTGTAAGTTGAATTATACGTGAACATTGAGTTGGACTCTTGCATGAATTAGATGATTGACGTGGTTTATACGTCGAATTTCTATCTTATCAAGTATATGCCGCTAACGGTGAGATGTAAGCCCTAGTGAGTATATAGTTGCCTAAGGGTGTCTTCCCCGAGTCTATCAATAGCATGATGATTACGGTTTGTACTTCATATGCTCTTATCATTATATATTGAATTGCCTATCTATCCTTATCGTATTTCACATGTATATCTATATATGCATGCTTCTACTTTTGTATTTCCTTTTATGTACGTTTAATGTGATATGGCTGGGAGAAACCGGAGTTACTCCCCACTGATTGTGGCGTTCATGTTTTTCATGGATGAACAGGTTGCTTGCATGGATGGCTTTTTGCTTGATATTTTGGGTTCGGGTGTGAGCTAGCGGGCGTTGTCCCTGGATTAAAACACCTCTAGACGATTTTAGCTTGTTTGCTAAACACTTTTACTTGTTAACTTTTTGGAGAGACTTTGTCTCTTGATGTAGTATAATTCGTACTTTAGTTTGTAATATTTGACACTCCTCGTATTCTTTCCTTGCATGTATAAAAGTTTTTAAAACTTCATATTTCCGTTATATAATTCACATGCTTGTTTGTTTTATATTTCCGCATTCGCGAGGGTTGTCTTAGTTGGTATCAGAGCTTTATTGCTCCCGACGCACACACGTGAAACCTAAACTTAAATTACTTGACCTTGAAATAATAAATGAGAGATGGGTAGACTTAAGGACCTAAGAAGGTAGTCTTTGGTGTACCTGATGTTTGTTAGGTTCTAACTTGTTTGTTGATTGTGTTGAGTGATGTTATGTTTGTTTGTATCTACCGTCTTAAGGTGGATCATTGTGTTACCTAGAAGAAGTATCCTCTACCGAAGATTTGAAGATTTACAAGCCTAATTGAAGTGTAGTTCTTCCTCATCTATGAATTCTCTCGTCCTTAATGTATTATGCTCTCTTCCTTCTATCTAGGTGCTTCTTTCTCTTCCAACTTGTTTGCCTCTTGGAAATTACTCTTGATAGTTCCTCCATCTTACCATTGGTATCCTTACCTTCCTCTTGTAACATTTTTATGGATGTCATACCCAATTGTTTGTGGTATATTATACTTGGTCGGAAGAACTTTGAATTTTGTGGAATATTAGTGATTGTTAGAATAAATTTGTGATTTGAGGAAAATGGTGTAGATCTAAATTCACCCTATATTGATGATTGGTTGTAACTCTAAGAAAAGGTAGTAAGATAAGTTTGATAATTTTAATGCTTGATGCTTGTCATGACTTGTGTGTAAATAGTTCATGATATTCGATGGTGTAAGATTGAATGAGTTGGCTATGACTTCTTAACTCATTAGTAATTTAGTCTTTAGGACTTAGAAGTTTAGAATTGTTTTAAAGACTATGCTTATGATAGGTCTAATTGGTGTAAATAAGAAGTTTTGAATGAGATCTTGAGGTGCGAAATACTTTTGAGGTTAAGTGACGTTATGTGGTTTCCTATTGTGTGTTTGTGAGTG
>JAIUZE010022582.1:0-11038 GCA_022085475.1 Heliosperma pusillum
TTCCTATCATGTGACTAATTGCACATAAATCATATTCAAATATCATATCGCCTCATATCTACTAAGGCTCATTCATTCATTCATTAAATAAAACCTTACCTGAAGACAAATCCCCGACCCGAGTCCCGCGACGGGTCATCAGTCAAAAACGGGGCTGACTAGATCGTAGTTTGACCAAACCCGTTTGGTCAAACCGGCTAGAAACAGAGTCTTAGTCTTGAACATAAAATCATCATATTCATTTCATGTTATTTATTCCAACTTCTAACATGTGAATAATTAAAATCATACAAAAACCCGCTTGACTTAAGGATATCAATTTAAACTATGATCTCGTCTTATAATTTCTAACATGTGAGAAATAATAATTTTATGAAAAGCTTTTAATTAAATAATTTACTTATTAAAATTTCCCACTTGCTAAATATTACAAAACACGATAAAATAACAATACTCTAAAACCGTCACAAGTCCAAGGGGAAACTCATGGGCTGATTTGGGCCGACAATACACGGGCCTGGACTGGGCCCACGGGCCTAGTTTGGGCCTGTTTTGGGTCGACAATTCTAAAACCGTTTCTTAATATTTTCCCGCATGCTTAACATATTTAAAACCCGTCAAAACAACAACAAAACAATCAAGTATCGACACAAGACCAACGGACCAAATCACGGCCAACCAGACCGGACCTGGACCGGGTCTGAACCGGCCTGAACCGGCCTGATTTGGGTCGGTTTCCAGCCCCCCAAAACAGCCACCCTACACGGCCCCACCAACAAACAACCCCAAATTATTTCCAACATGTTTTAATTAACAAACAACCTTTTTAACAACCAATTAAACCACCATCATACAAAAATCATGATTATGAACAAATCTTCCAAATATGTCAAGAACACTAAACATGTCATAAATTCATACAACATAATAATCATAACCATCTATCATGTTACTACTTAAAAACCGTAAATCATAAACAACAACTAAAGTATGTAACATTAATTCGTCGAGTAACTCGGAATCGTTACCTTAGCTAGCAGAAAATCAAGTAGCACCCAAAATAAGAACTAAAGAAATAAGAAACACGTCTACTAATCTTCTTCTAATATATACGAGTCACCAAACTCGTCTTCAAAATCTTCCCCTATAAGAAATGACAAGAATAATATTGTTAGAATTAAAACTTGATTTTCCATAATTAAAGTGTTGAAACGATTTTGTCGGAATTGAAAATAAACCGTACTTGAAGATGGAGAGCGAAGAGGAGATTCTAGAAATATAAGTTAGGACGGATTTGAATAAGAAATGAAGGTTTTATGATGATTTTGCTCAAGAACGGTGAAGAACGATGAAGAACACCAAGAACGATTAAAGAAAGTATTAAAAAGGTATTAAGTTGATTTATTGTAAAATGAAAAGATAAGTAGTGAAATAGAGTGGAGTGTGAGCCGTGTAAATATAGAGGAATTATGGAGTCGGGTTTTGAAATTGTTGTTACGGGATTGACTCGGGTTTTATAATTATATTATTGTAATTGTTTAGATATAATTATATATTAAGTTAATTTAAACCAAATATCTAGATATTATGTTATTGTAATGAAAAGAAAGAAAATATCTAGTCCTATGAGAGGGTGAGGGAATAGGCGTGTGAAATGGTAGGAAAACGGGTCTGTTTTAAGCGATCTGTTTTAAGTTGACAGATCGATAAAGTTACAAATATCTTAGATATTATTATTAGTTTAATCAAAAGATCAAAAGATCTAAAGTGAGTGGAAAAAGATGACATGGGGCGTGTGACTCATGCCAAAGTCGAGTTTCGGGTTTGTTTCGGGATTTAAGATGACTCGGGAATAGTTAAATGACGCTCGGGTTTAAACCGTAAAACCTTCTCTTAAATTCCGAATAAATTCAAAATAATTATATTAAATTATCATAAATTCAAATAAATCTTAATAAAAATAAATTAAATTTATTATTTTTCAAATATAATTTCGGTCTTTAATATTACGAGGTGAGTCGGGAAAAGTCAACGAAAGTCAAAGTTGACTTAAAACGGAATTCTCATGGAATCTCGCAGAAATTCCAAATACGAACTCGGAATTTCAAAATTCGACTTGAAACAATAAATTCCAATTTAAAACTTAAATATGCTGAAAAGTATCCGTAAAATATTTTCCCTAGAAAAATAGGGTACTTTTCGGGTTGTTACACATGTTGTATTATAACATACATGTTTAGATGATAAATTCGATTAGAACGTTATAGATTGTTGTTTGAATAGGTAGGACTTGGGAAGAAGAAAGTTTGAGTTGAGAGAGAAAAGGATTTGGGGTTTTTTGTTGGGAGAAAGTTTCCCTAATATAAGAGTCAACTGAGGAAAGAGTGGCAAGGTTACATATTTTAACGGAAATCAATTGTTTTTTTTGAAAAAAAAAATTAAAATTGGATAAAGAGCACGTTAAACCATATTCCCGGGAGTATAGTCTAAGAATTGCTTACAAAACATATTATAAACTCAAAAGTTTGGAACATTCACCACATCTAACTTCACTTTGTATCTATACAACATATTTGGGGATATAGGGTTTCATGTAAATTGGGGAAAATAGTTCAACCTAGGGTTTACGAATTGGGTTTCATTTATCAGGTTTGTTTTCTCTCTTCTTCCTCTTCCTCTGTAATTTTATATATACTAGAACTTGAGTTCCATTAGGTTTGACGATGGTAATTCGATCAAATTACCCTTTTAGTTTGATTGAATTGCATCTTGTTTTTTAGGTTCGATCGAATTACACCTTTAGTTCGAATGAATTACATTTCCTTTTATGGGTTCTCTCTTTGATGCTGTTATGGGCAATGGAAGATATATTTCTGAAACAACCTAAAGCAACGGATACCCTACCTGAAATTAAAAACGATAGACGTTTTTTCCTGTAAGTTAAGAATTGTATAGGTGCTATAGATGGGACACACGTTCGTGTGAAAGTTTCTGGTGCACATGCTTGTCGATTTTGATTTAGAAAGGTATTTACTTCTTAAAATGTGTTGGTCGCGTGTACTTTCGATATCAAGTTCTCTTATGTGTTAGCTGGTTCGGAGGGCACTGCTTCAGATTCTAGTACTGTTAAGAATGAATTCTATTGTAAGGAAGATAAATTTATAATACCTCATGGTAAGTACTATTTGGGCATAAAATCAAGCTTGATATATAGAGGTCTAAGATATCATTTGAGAGAATACACTTCCCATGCTTCTGAAAACTCTCGTGAGCTAATTAATCATTGACATCCCACACTACGCAATGCAATTAAAAGGTCTTTTGGAGTTTTGAAGAATCTATTTTCAATTATGCGAAGTACGAACGAGCCTCGTTATTCACAAAATAAGGTTACTAAAATGATTATGGCATGTTGTATTGTTCACAACTTCGTCATGGGAGTCGATCATGAATACAACCAAAGTCTAGTTGAAGAATTTGACTTAGAGCTAGCTAAAAATAATGAAGATAGTGACCTTATTTCAAGTAAAGAAGATTAAGTCAAGGCTGAAAAATTTCTGGATCAGATTGCTTCTCAAATGTGGGGTGATTATGTACTATGATGACTTGAATTTGAGGTTTCAAATCAATGTTACGCTGAAATCTGCATGATGTTTAGAAACTGTAAATGAAACGTATGATTAGATTTTTATTAGCAATCGATATAGGAAAAATTAACAAGAATAACCCATACTATAGGTGGTATTTTATTCATCCAAACATTAGTTTAACCCACAATAAACCTAACAATGACCCACCTCATTCCATACTAAACTTCGCGTTTTTTTAGGGTTATTTAATGAGAATAATCCAATCTAGGCCTCCTCTTCTCATATTAATCCATACTAACGATTAACTGATCAAAATCTAACTTAGGACCATTATTTCTCTCTCATTGAACATGTGGATGGGAGACCTGTAGAGGCGGTTTCCATGAGCTCTTAATCTGAAATCACTTGCTCTCTCCTCACTTTAAACAACCCCCCCCGCCCCCCCCCCCATTGTCTCTTTAATCAAATTGAAAACAAAACCCATAAAATATAAATGTACCAACCCGGATTTTTGAGACTTTATTTAATAAGTCCAAAGTAGGAAACATCGGAAGATAATTTACATATCCGAGTCATTAACTAATTATCCAATTCAAACGGTTACATGAGTGTTCAAAATTACTATAACTTAGTGAAATTACAACATATTATTGATGTTGATTAAGGAGCTAGCTAATTCCATCTTCAAGATCCTAGCCTGTGACACCCTCAAATTTGCGGAAAGATAAACAAGTACTTTAAATAAATAAAAGATGAGAATACGTTTTTAATAGGTTCACTTTAGTGAAAATCGGTAAAAATTAAAACCGGAACCTACTATTAAATATATTCATCATACTAAAGGTGTCTTAAATAAAAAGGTTTATAACAAAGAGGAAATAATATTATACATAAGAAATATCCAAAACGGGAGACATATCTCCCGTATAAATACGGAAATAAAAGAGTGTATAATAATATACAATCCTAAGAACCGAATATAGGTCCAAGGTAATACTTCGCTCGCTAGCTCGTCAATGTACCCAAGTATGCATCACAAACCTGCCAACCGCATTAAATATAAACACGGAAGCCACAGTCAGTGGGGAGTAACTCCGAGTTCTCCCAGCCACGAAATGTCGAGTTTAATAAAACATGAATAACATAAAAGAGATGTATATGGAAAATACAAAACCTTAACATATACGATATGTTTTTCATGTTATGAAACAATTAACTAACATATAACCTATCATATGAAAGCTATCATGTGAATCTGTTAACAACCTATAACACGAGGTAGGGAAGCTGGTATGCCGGCTCAGAGGTTACATTTAAAATATGGCCCTGATACACTCAAACCCTAATCATACAAGATATCATGTGAATCAGTTAACATCCGGTAATCCAAACTCTATCAACCTTAGCCGGCTTGCATCTCACCTTCTAAGATTCATAGAATCATAAAAACATGAAAGACCAATACGTCTACAAACAGGCATAAGTTCTTAGTACAGTCAATAGTCGACTTCTGTAACTCGAGTCTATACCACAAGGTAGGAAAACATCCTAGCCCTAGACTGATCAGACCTAGCGACAACGGCTAACCCATTCCCTGTCTCATTACATAACCGTACATGAGAAACTCTACTAGGCGACCCCCTAAGCAGAGATGGCTAGTACTTAAGCTGGCTCCCTTCCCAAAGCGGAACTCTTAGGATGCCATGCCCCCGGCTTGGTATCAAAGGGCCCAAGCCAGTGACACAAAAGCTATCAAGCTGTAAACTCCATATGCTCGTTAAAGATAGTAAGGCATATCAATGTCATGGTCCAAGATACTCATTTAGAATTAGAATGGTCAAGACGCCATATAATCATAATTCTCTATGGGTACTTAGTCCACACGACATATATCATACAATCCAAACAGTACGGGAAAAACTCCTATCATTTGACTGAATTGCATATAAATCATAACCAAATAACATATCGCCTCATATCTACTAAGGCTAATTCATTAATTAAATATAACCTTACTTGAAGACACATCCCCGACCCGAGTCCCGCGACGGGTCATCAGTCAAAACGGGGCTGACTAGATCTTAGTTTGACCAAACCCGTTTGGTCAAACCGGCTAGAAACAGAGTCTTTACCAATTAGACTTGAACATAAATCATCATATTCATCTCATGCTAATTTATTCCAACTTCTAACATGTGAATTATTAAAATCATACGAAAACCCGCTTGACTTAAAGGATATTAAATTAAACTACGGTCTCGTCTTATAATTTCTAACATGTGAGAAATAATAATTTATGAAAAACTCTTTTAATTAATATTTTACTTATTAACATTTCCCACTTGCTAAATATTACAAAACACGATAAAATGACGATAACTCAAAAACCGTCACAAGTCCCAAAGTGGGACCCACGGGCTGGTTTTGGGCCGAGACACACATGGGCCTGGACTGGGCCCCACGGCCTAGTTTTGGGCTGTTTTGGTCTTTTTATCGATTTTACTAAAAACCGTTTCTAATTATTTCCCTGCTGGTCTTTAACCTAATTAAAACGCACGATCAACAACATTAAATCAAACCTTGACACAACCCAAAGACCTAAAACCCGACCCACCATGGCTCAGCAAACACCAGTCCCAGACCGTCTGAACGCGGCGCTGGACGTCCTGGTTTTGGACCTGTTTTCCAAGGGCACACCAATTCAAGTCCACACCCAAACAACAACGCCCAATTTCGCAATTATTCTAAACATGTTTTAATTATCACACCCATTTTAACAACCAATTTAACCATCCATCATACAACAATCATCATCATGAAGAAATCATAAAAATATAACAAGAACAACCCACATGTTATAAAATCATAAAAACACCATAATAACTACTACTTAACATGTTACTAACTAAAAATCATAAAATCATAATAATATGAACAAAAACTAAAGATGAACCAAAACTAAAGAAAAAACCAAAGCTATGTAACATATATCCGTCGAGTAACTCGGAATCGTTACCTTAGCTAGCTAAAATCAAGTAGCCACCAAACATAATACGACTCAAGACAATATACATATCCCGTCTTCTAATCTCTCCTACAATATACGAGTCACCAAACTCGTCTTCAAAGTCTTCCCCTATAAGAAATGACAAGAAACACATTATTAGAATTAAAACTTTGATTTTCCATAATTAAAGTGTTGAAAACGATTTTGACGGAATTGAAAATAAACCGTACTAGAAGATGGGGAGCGAAGAGGAGATCCTAGAAATATAAGTTAGGACGGATTTAATTCAGGAAATTAAGGTTTTATGAGTTTTTGCTCAGAACGATGAAGACCTGATGAAGAACGCGAAGAACGCTCAAGAACGATTAAAGAAAGTGATATTTTGATCTTAATTTGATTTGTTGAAAAATGAAAAGTTGTTTGTGAGTAAAGTGGAGTGTGTGAGCCGTGAGTTTATAGAGCAAAATAGTGAGTTGGGTTTGAAATTGTTGTTATGGAATTGACCCGGTATAATAATTATATTACCGTAATTAATTAGATATTAAGTTAATTGAATTAAATATCAAGATATTATGTTATTATAATGAAAAGAAATAAAATATCAAGGCTAAGAGAGGAAGAAAAACCGTGTGGTATGGGTGATATCGGGTCAGTTTTGTAAACGATTTGCGTAATTTTCGTTAACTGATCGATAAAGTAAATAAATATCTAGATATTATTATTAGTTTAATCAAAAGAATTAAAATATCTAATGTGAGTGGAAAACGATGACCTGGGCGCGTGACTCATGCCAAAGTCGAGTTTCGGTTTCGTTTCGCGCTTTACGATGAGTCGGGAATAGTTAAATAACGTTCGGTTAAAACCGTAAACGTTATTCTTTAAATTCCGAATAAATTCAAAATAATTATATTAAATTATGATAAATCTTAATAAATCCAAATAAAAATAAATCAAAAATATTATTTTTTTAAATAAAATTTCGGTCTTCAAACTTATGAGACGAGTCGGGAAAAGTCAACGGAAGTCAAAGTTGACTGAAAAGTCGAGAAAAGTCGAAGATGACTTAAAAGTCAAGAAAAGTTTAGGACGACTTAAAAGTCAAGAAAAGTCAATGACGACTTTAAAAAGTCAAGAAAAGTCAAAGACGACTTAAAAGTCAAGAAAAGTCAAAGATGACTAAAAACGGTCTTTTCATGAAATCCCTCAGAAATTCCAAATACGAACGCGGAATTTCAAAATAAGACTCGGAACAAAAATTCCTATTTTAAAAACTTAAGTTCTACTGAAAAGTGTTAGTAAATATTTTTACTAGAAAAATCGGGTATTTTCGGGTTGTTACAATCACCCCTCCTTTTAAAAAGTTTCGTCCTCGAAACTTAGAAGAAGGAAAGTAACGTATATGTAGGTCCATTTCAAAAACTGTTAAAAATATATTCTTAATAAAATTACAAGGTCTTATCACTGGGGCGGAAGGTTCTCGTCAGCTGTTAAGAACATCGACGTCCCAATTCAAAGACTTTAAAAGATACTTTTTCGCATCAATAAATGAGAAAACCAGTTATCGAACGTCTCCAATAACAAGTCTCAACACTTCTTGACGGTAAAATACTTGAAATTATAAAACATTTCTACAAACGATTAGTTCAAAAATTCTATAGTAAATGTAATCACACTACTATCTATACCTAAAATTTCTAACTAAAGTTTCTAATAATCTATCAATACGAGATGATAATTGATAGAAGGAACGAAATATTCGAAAGAATAAATCGAATAGAAAGAGAGAAAAACAGAGGAATGAATCACCATACTATCTTCCATCTATGACAATTCAAATGTCGATCTCAACTCGACAACACTAACTGCACCAGAATCTAGTCCTCAAGAGAGTGCAATATATCATAAATATTTTCAATCATCAGATTCTTACCAAAATATTTCATAAGCACTACACATCGAGTAAGAACTCCCAATTATTCAAATTCCATCAGAATCTTCTAAGGTCCATCGGTACGGTAAACTCCATAACTAATCACCCATGAAAGATTTATTACGAACTATAATCCTCTTAGCTCCATCAAAACTTTTATTGGAAACCACCATCAAAATATTTATAATTTGGGAAACAATGCCGCTAACAATCCCAAAGTAAAGGAGACTTACTATGAAATCCTTTGATCCAATTTATTCCAAAATTCATTATCTTAAGTTATTAACAAATAACTTCCTCACCTTCCAAAGTTAAAACACAAATCCTCAAAAGAGATTAGTCACCCAAATCTCATTTTACTTAACTTTTGCCAATCATAGGGCAATGCGACCGTAAATCAATTTATTTATCTATTCCAAACTCTCAATACACCAGTTTTCGCTTATGACGATATTCCTCAAGTTGTGTCATCCAAATCTTAATTCCCCAAAGTATTTATTCTCGTTAGGGTCCAACATTTAACGACAACAAATTCCCAAGTAACATAAAAAAAATCATCCAACTTCCTAACCACAACTACAACTATCCTTAAGCTTATTTCGATCCTCAAAAAGATATTGCAACTTCTAGCTTTCATAATCTAGATCCCTAGGAGAGTTTCATCCTAAGTGTATCCTCAAATCCTTACAATCATCTAAACATGGAACTAGCTTAATATGATGGTTAGGTATCATATTCGAAACTCTTATTTACCCCAAAATAGACATATCATACGCATGGTCTTCAAACCAATACTAAACTTCTAAGTCCAAAAGACTAAATCACTAATGAGTTAAGAAGTCATAGCCAATTCCTTCGACCTTATACCATCGAATATCATGAACTATTACTCACAAGTCATGACAAGCATCAAGCTTTACAATTATTAAACATACTTCACCACACCTTCCTCAAGGACACCAACTCTCACCACCATATGGTGAAATTAGATCTATAACACTTTCCTCAAATCACACGTTCATTCTAACAAAACTAATATTCCACAAGATTCAAAGTTCTTCCGACTAAGTATAATATACCTCAAACCGATGGTTATGACATCCATAAAATGTTACAAAAGGGAGGTAAGGATACTAATGGTAAGATGAAGGAACTATTTAAAGTAATTTCCAAGAGGTAAATAGGTGGGAAGAGAAAGAAGCACCTAGATAGAAGGAAGAGGGCATAATACTATAAGGACGAGAGAATTCATAGATGAAGAAAGAATTCACTTCAATTAGGCTTATAAATCTCCAAATCTTCGGTAGAGGATACTCCTTCTAGGTAACACATATTCCACCCTAAGGCGTAATATTGCTCCTAGCAATTTGGCTAGCCTCCCAAGCCTAGCCTCCTTGGCAATTGTCTTCTTTATGAGGAGGGACCTGGTTGGTAGTAACAACGATCTCTTCTACACGAGGTCCAAACGTCTTCATAAGAAACAAAACAAATTAAGTTACTCCTAACAATTAGCATAAACAAATAGACTACAACATAAATCCTAATCTACCCATCCTACCCTTCTATCTCACAAGTTTATTATTTATTAAGGTCAAGTTATTTATGCAAGGGTACACAAACGTGCGTCGGGAGCAAAAATGCTCTGATACCAACTGTACACCCTCAAATTTGCGGAAAAAAAAAAATAATTTAAATACATAATGAAGGTGTGAATAAAAAGGTCATTACAAAACGGAAATACTATTATACAAAATAAATCTACAAGACGGGAGACATATCTCCCGTATAAATACGGAAATAAACTAGTGTATAATAATATACAAACTATGAACCGAATATAGGTCCAAGGTAAAACTTCGCTCGCTAGCTCGTCCATGTACCCAAATATGCAACACCACCTGTTCGACCGCATTAAATATAAACACGGAAGCCACAGTCAGTGGGGAGTAACTCCGAGTCCTCCCAGCCACGAAATGTCAAGTTTAATGAAACATGAATGACATAAAAGCAATGTATATGAATAATACAAAACTTTAACATATATGATATGCTTTTCATGTTATGAAACAGATAACTAACAAATAACCTAGCATGTGAAAGCTATCATGTGAAACCGATAATAAACTATAACTCGAGGTAGGGAAGCTGGTATGCTAGCTCAGAGGTTCCTCTCAGAAACCTGGCCATGATACACTCAAACCCTAATCAACACGTAATCATGTGAATCAGTTAACAATCGGTAATCCAAACTCTATCAATCCTAGCCGGCTTGCATCTCACCTTCTAGAACTCATAGAATCATACAAACATGAAAGACCAATCCTTCTACCAACAGGCATAAGTTCCTAGGACGGCCAATAGTCATCTGTAACTCGAGTCTATACCACAAGGTAGGAAAACATCCTAGCCCTAGACTGATCAGACCTAGCGACAACAGCTAACCCATTCCCTGTCTCATTACATAACCGTACATGAGAAACTCTACTAGGCGACCCCCTAATCAGAGATGGC
>JAIUZE010022591.1:0-15873 GCA_022085475.1 Heliosperma pusillum
ATTGAATTGCAATTGCATGGTTATCGTTTGATTATCGTTTTAATTCTAGTGGTTTGATTACTGGCCAGGATTAATTAACTAGTCTCGCAAATTAGGATTGACACCGACCGGGTTAAGACTAAGATAGGCTACGATAATTGAATAGAACTCGTTTAATGATAGCGACCGCATGTTAATCGTAGATCTAAAGGGCATAATTGAATCGACCGATCTTGTGACCTTAGATAACTTTATTGCATGATAGTTGATTACTCCCTTATCCCTGAATAATAATCCTAGTGAACCTGAGACCCTAGACTTTTAATCTCATTGTTTTCAACCTTATTAGTTTGTTATTGCTTATTATTAGTTGTTATTATTATTAGTTGTTATTGTTTACTTTAGTTGTTGTTATTAATTGCTATTAGTTTAGAAACCACAATCAAAACCCAAAAATTGTTACTTAAGAGACAAACCTAGTTTAACAGATTAGAATACTACCGCCTCCCTGTGGATTCGATACCTTGCTTACCGCTGACTATTAGTTAGTAGTGAATTAGGTTTTACTTTGATTAAGGTAACGCGACTTTACCCTTATCAAAGCTTACTCACCTAAAGCAAGACCAAAGACCTGTAGAGTCTTATCTAAGGGACTTTGAGCAACTTACACTGCAATGTGAGGTTGTTGAGAAGTCTGAGCAAAAGATAGCAAGGTTCTTAGAAGGCTTGGATGAGAGGATAGCTAGTAAAGTCAGGCTGCAAAATATATACTCCTTTGAAGAAGCTGTCAACTTGTCCTTAAGAGTAGAAAAGTTGGGGAAAGGGAAAGCCAGTGCCTCTAAAACACCTGCTAGAACCCCTACCTACAAACCTTTTGTAGGAATCAAGATGGGAGAACCTGTGGCTCCTACTAAGGCTCTTTTTAACCCTGACAAAGGCAAGGCTGTTGAGGCAGGCCAAAGAAAGACTACCCCTCTCAAAAAGTGTTTTCAATGTCAAGGATATGGACATTTTGCTAGAGAATGTCCTTCTAAAAGAGCCCTGAGCACCCTAGAAGTAATTCATTGGGGAGATGATGAAGTGTTGGTCTGTGATGATGAGATGGAAGAGCCTGAGGTAGAGGCTAGTGAGGAATTGATAGAGCCTGATGCTGGGTTAAGTCTGGTAACATGGAGGGTAATGCACACACAACCCCAACCCTTAGAAGAAGATCAAAGACACCAGATCTTTAGAACTAGGTGCACCATAAAAGGGAGGGTGTGTAATCTGATTATAGATGGAGGTAGTTGCACCAATGTAGCCTCTAAAACATTGGTGGATAAGCTAACATTGCCCACCAAAGACCACCCTCAACCTTACAAGCTTAGGTGGCTGAACAAGGGGGCTGAAGTTAAGGTAGATCAACAGTGTGTTGTTCCATTTTCTATTGGTAAAGGATATGTTGATGAGGCCTTGTGTGATGTGTTGCCTATGGATACTTGTCACCTCCTATTAGGGAGGCCTTGGGAGTTTGATAGGGATGATGTCCATCAGGGAAGGGACAATACTTACTCTTTCAGGTTTGGGAAAAAGAAAATCATCTTAGCTCCTTTACCCCCTATCCTAAAAGGGAACCCTCCACTTTTAACTGAAGTTTCTAAGGAAGTTCTGCTATTGAGTGAATCAATAATGGAGCAAGAGTTAAATGATCTTAGGCCAGTCTATGTCCTCCTCACTAAGGAAGTAGGGGAAGGTTCTAACCAGGTGCCTAAGGAGGTACAATCTTTGCTGAAAGCCTATGAGGATGTTTTCCCTGCTGAACTACCTAGTGGATTACCCCCACTAAGGGGAATTGAGCACCACATTGATCTAGTACCTGGGGTTGTCCTTCCAAACAAGCCAGCTTATAGAAGTGACCCCAGGGCAACTCAAGAGCTGCAATCTCAGGTGGGAGAGTTGCTTAGCAAAGGGTATGTCAGGGAGTCTCTTAGCCCCTGTGCTGTACCAGCATTGCTAGTGCCTAAGAAGGATGGAACTTGGAGGATGTGTATAGATAGCAGAGCAATTAACAACATCACCATTAAGTATAGGTTCCCTATAACTAGACTCAATGACATTTTGGATGAGCTTAGTGGGGCTCAAGTGTTCACCAAGATTGATCTAAGACAAGGGTATCATCAAGTAAGGATTAGAGCTGGAGATGAGTAGAAGACTGCTTTCAAGACCAAACATGGGCTGTATGAATGGCTAGTGATGCCATTTGGGCTCTCCAATGCCCCTAGCACCTTCATGAGGCTCGTGACAGAAGTATAAAGGCCTTACTTGGGAAAATTCATTGTGGTATACTTTGATGACATTCTAGTCTACAGTTCAAGCAAGAAGGAACACCTACAACAGCTGAACTTACTTTGTGAGGTTCTCAGGGAGAATAAGTTATATGGTAAGTTAGAGAAGTGCACTTTCATGCAACCTGAGGTTCATTTCCTTGGGTTCATCATCTCAAAGGATGGGGTAGCTGTTGATCTTGAGAAAGTAAAGGCAATCAGGGATTGGCTCACCCCTAAGACAGTAACAGAGGTCAGGAGTTTCCATGGGTTGGCATCCTTCTATAGAAGGTTCATTCAGGGGTTCAGCTCTATCATGGCTCCCATCATAGAATGCATGAAGAAAGGGGAGTTCACTTGGGGAGAAAAGGTAGAGAAGTCCTTCAATACTATTAAGGATCTGTTGTGCAGATCCCCTATACTAGGCTTACCTGACTTTAACAAACTGTTTGAAGTAGAGTGTGATGCAAGTGGGTTAGGAGTTGGGGCAGTACTGGTTCAAGAGAAGAGGCCCATAGCCTATTTCAGTGAGAAACTAAGTGGAGCAAGGTTGAATTACTCTACCTATGACAAAGAGTTTTATGCCATAGTGAGAGCTCTGAATCATTGGGGGCATTACCTAAAACCTAAGCCTTTTGTGCTACATTCAGACCATGAGGCCTTGAAGTTCATCAATGGTCAACACAAACTCAACCCCAGGCATGCCAAGTGGGTAGAATTCCTGCAATCCTTCTCCTTTTCAAGCAAGTACATAGAAGGAAAGAACAATGTAGTGGCTGATGCTCTTTCTAGGAGATCTGTGATGTTGTCATTCATGGAGCAAAGGGTCCTAGGCTTTGAGTTCATGAAGGAACTCTACATGGAAGATCCAGACTTTAAGGAGGAGTGGGAAGTGTATGAAGAAGGAAAACTCAAGAAGGGGAGCAAATACTTGACACAGAATGGATTCCTCTTCCAAGGAAACAAACTATGCATACCTAGAGGTCCTTACAGAGGGTTACTAGTCAAGGAGGTCCATTGCAATGGGCTTGCAGGGCACTTTGGAGTACAAAAGACCTATGAGATATTGCATGAGCAGTTCTATTGGCCCAAGATGCTAGGTGATGTGCAGGACACTATCAAAAGGTGCAAACCCTGTCAACTAGCCAAGTCACAGTTCCATGCAGGCCCCTACACCCCATTACCTGTACCAAACAAGCCATGGGAGGACATCATTATGGATTTCATAGTGGCATTGCCTAGAACACAAAGGGGCAAAGACTCAGTAATGGTGGTAGTGGATAGGTTCAGCAAAATGGCCCATTTTGTTGCTTGCAAGAAGACAGAAGATGCCATGGGAGTAGCTGAGCTCTACTTCAAGGAAATAGTCAAGTTGCATGGGGTACCAAGAAGCATTGTGTCTGACAGGGACACTAAGTTTATGAGCCACTTCTGGAGGTCACTCTGGAGAATCCTAGGGTCAAGGTTACTTTTCAGCACAGCATACCATCCCCAAACAGATGGACAGACAGAGGTTACTAACAAAACACTAGGAAGGATCTTGAGATGTATCATTGCTAAGTCATTAAAGGATTGGGATATCAAACTGTCACAAGCTGAGTTTGCATTCAATAGAGCTCCCTCACACAGCACAGGTAAGACCCCTTTTGAAGTTGTTTATGGTGCTAATCCTCTAATGCCAACAGACCTAGCACCAGTGATAAGAAAAGAAGTCAACTATGATGCCAAAGAAAGAGTACAACAAATGATGCAGATTCACAGTCAAGTCAAGAAACAGATTGAGAAAACCAATGAGATGTATAAGTCAAGAGCCAAAGGCCCAAAGAAAGCTAGGGAGTTCAAGGCAGGAGACATGGTGTGGTTGCACTTAAGGAAAGAAAGGTTCCCAGAGAAGAGGAAAAACAAACTCATGCCAAGAGCTGATGGTCCTTTTGAGGTGCTTGAAAGGGTAGGACCTAATGCTTACAAGATAGATTTGCCAGGAGATTATGAGGTACATGGGACATTCAATGTGGGAGACCTAAGTCATTATCAGGAGGACTCTGAGGATGAAGAGGATTTGAGGGCAAATATTTTTCAAGAAGGAGGGGTTGCAACAGGAGTTCAATGCCAAGCTCAAAGACAAGACCAACCAAACCATGATCAGTCCAACCATGATCCATTACCAACCTTACCCTATGCAAAGAGCTATCTTAATGCTTTGTATAGTCCAGGCCCAAGCCAACAAGCCATGACACGAGCCAGTGGTAGCCATGACACAAGCCAGAGCCAACCAAGACACAAAACAGACTCACAAAACAAGCCAACAAAACCTCAGAAAATTCAGCCAGCAGCAGTGCCTTGGGGAGGGTCTCAGGGCAACTTCCAAGCTTAGGGACTCCAAACCAACTATGGGGCATGGTACTAGGGAGGGTCTATTACCTTTTTGTCCAGGAAACCTTCCTCTGAAAACGCCAGGAACACCTCTCAAAACATAACCCAAGTTCACCTATCCAGTTACAGCCTTACATGGAGCAGTTCAGCTGTCATTGTCAAATCTTCCTCTTTTGGCCAAGCAAACTCAAGGGACTTTATGCTCAACCTTAAAGGATCAACACTAATTCAGTTTGGTCCAAAACACCAAGCTAAAAGTCCACCCTGTATCATATAAAAAGCAGTAGCAAGGCAACAAGGAAGCTGTCACTATCAAAACTGTTTCTTTTGTTTAGTTTACTTTATTTCAGTTATGTAGCTGTTATTTTGTCTTTGAATGTAAGCCAATATTGTCCCTAGATGTAGTTGGACGTATGAGATGTAATCTCCTTGCCTATATAAGGCCATTTCCTAATGAATGAAAGGCAGATTTGAAGTAAACACAAAAACTGAAACCTTGTTTCTGTTAACATCTCTTGGTTGTGTGCTTGAGACAACTTCTTTTGCTTTGTGCTTGGAAGTGAGCTTAGATCCTTAGCTGAGTGCTGGGTTCAAGGTTCAACCCTCAACCATTGGCTTTGTGCTTTGGTTAAGGTTCTATCTCTTTCTTTTAGCATTCAGTCCAAACAAAAACAGAGCAATTGCAAAGTGTCTAACCTTAGTTCAATTTGTCATAGTTTAGCTTGTTTCTGAATAGTTTCATTGCAAGAACCACTTACAAGTCTAATTCTTTTCCAAAGATGTAGGTATCTTGTGATGATGGGGATGCCAATATTGAATCTGAAAATCAAGTTAAGGGAGTGTCATTATGTATGTGACACTCATACGGATTATGCTCATAAAGTTTTAAAGATGAATAAATTCACTTTTTTTTCTTAGTGTGTGTAGTTCATGCGAATGATGATCGGCCCAAAGGAATGTCATTATTTGGCCGAATTGGATATACATGTTGGGTAATAAATATGTGACGATTATTTGGATATATATGTGAATACTATGTTGGCACAAAGGAAGGGTTAGAGTTTTGTGACCTTATCGTCAATATTTGATTACATTTTTAATAGTAGTGTTAGTGCATAGCTAATATTTATGTCTTATGGCAAAATATTATTTTTTGCAAAGACACTTTAGTGTTTGAATTTATAAAAAATATAAAGATATTGTTTTGTTCATTTAATTTGACATCTATAGTTACTATATCTGTCATATTCAGTTATATGCTCAATTCGGATGACATCATTTATTAAATCCATGATAAGAGAATTTAAACATTTATCTCAGGTCGTGATAATCTTAACATTGTCTTGAGAATATATAATTGCTATATTGAGAGGTTGAGCCGTAGAGCTCTTAATGATTTTATAGCTCATATGTGAGTGCGTGGTCTATGCGAAGATAGATTTGATGGAATCATATAAGCTAAGTGAGTATGAATGGTTGGCCTCCTTCTCTGAGAGATTAGGATATCGCTCTTGAGCACTCATGAAACTCACAAGGTCCATTTGGCCAAAACTTGTTGAATTGTATCGCATAAATAGTTGGAATTTAAGGTGGTATATATATGTGTTTGGAATTTACACAAGAGTGTAGGAGTTTAAGATTTGTTCACTTTTGACATGATGAAAGAATTGCTTCATTTCACTAACGTGTTAGTTCAAGCTAAAGTTGAAAGACACTAGTATTTAAATATTGATCCTTGTTAATATGCTCAAATTCGTTGTCTATCCATTGCCTCTAAAGGAATATCACTACTAATTGGATGATCATAATTCATAACTATTAACCCAATGTTTATCATGGTAATTATGCCATTAACTTTGTAAATATAGTGTCAATTAATCCCTTTTACCTTTGACTTTCATCTTCTACCACTGTAAATATGAGCATTTTATACCCATTTGACATACACATCTTTCATATATCGTTTATCGATTACTTATTTTTGATAATTTTGAGCATATCATATGAGTTCCAACTCTAAATAATTCTGGCAATAACAAAACAAAATTGGATCAACGATACATTGGTAAGACATAAACAATGAAGAAGTTAACAAAGCTAGGTGTAAGTACAATTGTTTTTAAAGGAGAAGGCCACGTTCATCTTCTTAGGATCCATAATAATAAGACATTTAATAGTCTTATAGAACTTAGGCTTCACCAACCTTCCTAACACGTATGCCCTGGACCGTATCCTAAAATTAAGGGTCATCGGAACCGGCGATATTGGCGCACCCTTGTCATTACTGTTTAAGCTATGACTTGCCCCATATAATGGAACCTTGTCTCCCTTTATTTGCACCGTTACTTGTCTTTGGCTTCTCCTCTCCTCATAAAAATATTTCATCTGCATGTTACATTTCAAATTTCATTTTGGTTTCGACCCAAAATTAACCGATTCGAAAGTAGAACAACTGTAAAAAGATAATTTAATATGTCACTGAAAGATTATCAACATTAAAAGAGCTTAAAATGATTGAATACAGAGTCGATTCCAGAAATTGATAGACGTGGATGTGTAAATTTTTTAAACAATAAAAAATGGAGCCATATATTAAAATGTCACTCAATTGAGCAAAATGTATAAGTAAAAGTGCATTATATAAAGAAAAATTGCTCAATACACGGATTGAACACATAACCTTTTAACTAAGAAAAAGAATCAAAAAACCCTAGACGACCAACAACATACTTAATGTGCTCCCTTACTAATAAAAATTGTATTTATTTTTGGAAAAGGGGTGCAGATGTACCCACTGCACCCTCGTTAGAACCGCCTCTAATTGAATACACCCAAAGTTACTAGCTATATCCGTAATTAGTGACCTATAAAACACCTTTGTTGAAGTGATTTGCCCCGAAATGATGCCATAACCAAACACATTTTACACCTAACCTGAACCTTAGTTTGAATAAGCCGACCCGACTTGAGTTCCGTGAAAATCTCAAAAGACTATCCGGAGACCTAAATAAAATTACGACACCGTACCCTATTCAATTTGTACGAACACTTTATGTCGAACCATATTCCTATTTATAGTGGAGTAAAAGACTCCTAACTTCTTTGTCATGAACTATGATGAAATTAATCAAAATGGCTCACAAATGCTATTGTGTTTCCTTCTTTTGTGAAGTAGAGGTCTTTTGATTATTGACGCAATTTTAATCTTGAGCCGTCCTAAAAAAGCCTCTTTGTGATACATATAAATTTATTATGTGTTAACCTTCTAAAATGATGGGTCGTGATTTTATTGTAATTGTAAAATGATTTATTTTACCACCCACAGTATAAGCGTAAATACTGAACTACATATTGTAAAACAAATTCTTTTGATCTCTTATTTTTTAAGTTTGATGAATCGTATATATTTTTTGCAGATGAAACCATTTTATACAATACTAGTGTAAAAGTTTTGCAAAAAGACTAATGAGCAATAACAAAATACTCCCTCCATCCGGTTTAAAGTTACTCCCTCAGTTTCAGTCATTTGTTAACCTTTGTTTTCGGCACAAGATCAAGCAAATGAAAAAAGACCGTTTGTGCGTAGTAGTATTGGATGACAAGTGGACAATAATGAAATTGGATGATCAAAATAGCTCATTTGGATCACGCCTCATATAAGAAGGTAAATAAATAAATGAAACACCTGAAAACGAAAAATGTGAACAAATGACTAGGACTGACAGAATTTCTTTCTTCATTTTTAAGTTTAATAACTAGGGAGGAATAGTCAATAGTTATGTATTTCCTATTTTCTAAACTTTGTGTCAAACACAGTAGATAATAATTCATTAAGATGGAAGGAGTTAATAAAAAAAAATGGTATGCAAATAAATGAACACAAATTCTTGTTTACAACGGTTGTAAATCGGAATAACTTACAACGAGAGTGTAAAACCATCCAAACCAACACTTTTTTTAGGGATGATGGGCTGATACACCCCTTCGTTATAATTTACAACGGTTATAAACCAGACTAATTGATAAATGAATTTGTGTTGCAAGAAATAGAAACATACGATTCCGGAGGCTAAAGTAATATCTTCATAGGAAAGTTGAAGAGGAGTGGAAGAGACATGTACTCCGAAAAAGGTGCCTTTATTTGTGTACATGAGTTTCACCGTTGCATTCAATGTTGCCATTCCTGTTGCTACTCCTGTTGTATCTACTCCCGCTTGTATCTCAAATTCCTCAAATTTTATGCTCTGCATTTCCCAATTTTTTCAATTATAATTCCAACATGCATCATGCAATCTTTACTGAATAAGTCTTGCTTGTGACGGAGTGACACATCGCAAGCTTGCAACAGGTCAAATCCCCCTCACAAAAGCAAGTGGCAAAGCAAGTGGGGGATCTATTTGCATCTCACTTGCCCCCACTTGCTTCTTATGAGAGAGTTTTGACCCGTCACAAGCTTGCGACGGATCGGTCCGTTACAAATGAGAATTTGTGATCTTTATCACCCCGTACTATTTGACAGTTACTCTTGTACTTCAAATAAGAATATTCCTAGACTCTTATATAGAATCGATATATAGATAGATTTTAGACAAATAAAGAAAATAGAATGTTTACAGATCCAAACTCTTGTCCTACTTACCAATATTCGATACTCCGTATTATTAAACTCGTTTTACTCTTATGACATATCATCCCTCACACAATAAAAAAAAAATGTAGTTATTTTTACAAAATTGACAATGTATATATGGCAAGTAGGGATAACGAGACATAAGATGAGATACAAAATGAGATAGAGGATCTACTTTCATTGTATACCTGATGGAAAAATAGACTAATAGATGGAAAATATATAGATAGTTTTTTTAAACAAAAATATACATTTTCTAACATGGAGTAATAATTGACCTTATGAATCGGCCTCCAGTAAAACTCGCTAGAACAAACTAACAGAAAAAGAGGAAACGAAATGTCGATTATATAGTAGTATAAAAAGTATTGGTGATCATATAACTATATTTAGATGAGAAATTGAGAATTATTTGTAATAATAATAATTATTTTCTCTTAATTTAAATGAGATAATCTCCCTTTATATTTCACACATACTTATTAGGAGTATAATTTATAATTTATTGAAGGTGATTTCTCACTATTTCAGGCAGACAGTAATTTCTTCCTATTTATTCCATCATTACATGCACTCTTTGTAACTCTTTTGGTATTAACTCTAGTTGTGACTCTTTCATTTATCACATGTTTTCATAACAGGTCTCCTCATTTTATAATTGATTATAACCATTTTTATTAGTTAGCATTTTATACACACATTCTCATTTTATTACTTTACTACAAAAGCAAAATGACTTTATTGTGAAACCGCCCTTGCTATTCCAATTATTTTGTGAGAAAATATAAATAAAGTGTAAATTATTAACTGAGATGGAAAAAGTATAGTAGTCCTAACCCGAAAACAGTTCATCAAAAAGTGTTTTACGTAATATACTATACTACTATAGTAACAATCTAATTGACAATTTCAACCTATTATAATAAATAAATAAAAATGAGTAAAAAAAATACATGCAAATATAAAAATGAAATAAAAATACCTTCATGGAAATAAAAGGCTTTTGATTACGACTAGCACCCCATAAAACCAAAGAAAAGAAAGAAAACAACACAAAAAACGCCGCCACAAACCAAATCACATAACAACACCTTCTCGAAATTCCATTCTCATCCACGTCATCTCCCGAAAGCAACCCTTCCTCCTCGATCGAATCAAACGGATGCTGACGGTGCTGCCTACGTGGATCCTTATGGGACCTACCCTTCCCTTTCTTCGGACCGGGTTTAGCCGACCCTGAGAACCGGGTTGAGGAGGATTCCCTCGAGGTGGGGCCTAGTGAGGAGTTGGAGTGTGAGTGTGGTGGTGATCCCATTGGGCTGGTTATCACTGGGGTCGAATGGAAGGAGTTGTTCGTCTTTTCCCCGTCGTGTGAAGTCGAGTCACGCGACGGGCTTTGGACGTAGTAGACTACTCCTGAACCGCCGCGACTGCCCCCACCACGTGGGGGTGATCGCGGCGGTGAGGAGCCTTGGATGCTTGTAGCGTCCGAATCTGTTTTAGCATGATGCATATTTTATTTATTTAGTTTTTGTGTGTTAAATGGGTGTTATGGAGAAAGAGTCAAATGGGGGAGTAAGAAGGAAACATACATGTATGCACCTCTTCAATGGAGAGGAATGGTATTAAATGGAGATGGGTTTGGGTTTAATATTTATATTTATTTATATGTTATTGGTTAATTATTCCTTCCTAAGGTTGACAATTGTCATATTAATAGTCGGTCAATTATTTATCGCAAATTCTCATTTCAGTCGGTTATTTTCCTTTGAGCCTTCGGGCGGATTATATGTGACCATTTTTGTAAATGATCACATATGATCCATCTAAGGGTTTTAGACGAAAATGATCGCCTAAAATGAGACATAGTCATTATTGTTACCATCATTCTCGTATTTTAAACACCTTTTTATAGATCTTTTCATTGAATTATTAAGAAATGTATACTTTTCTGAAAGCAAACTTTTTGTAAGGATTTTAATAACACGGAGTATAATTTTTGAACAAATATACACCCTTCAATTCTCAATAACCTTCCCCTTTCACTTTAACACAAAAATTAAGAAAACACATTATCCACCATATAATTAAATTTGGACCACAAAATACATTATCCCACCATACAATTAAATTTGAAAAATAGAATAGAAAAAATAAAAGTTTATGAGGATGTTATTGAAAATATGAGGGAGTATTAGCTAAAATAAGAGTATGAGGCAAAATAAATTCGTACATCCGTACATACACATTGAAATCATGATTAATTAGTAAGTTTGTGGAGAGGTCTAATATTTTAGCTTATAGCATGTGTATCTAATGTGTAACAACTGGCATCGTATTTTTTAAGTTTTATAAAAAAAGTTTATGAGTATTGGTTTAAGAATTTTGAGTTTTATTATAAAAAAAAATTAATTCATTTACTTAAACATTAATTTCAAAATATTTTATAAAGCTTGGAAAAAACACACCTAATCTTAGCTTTATATTAGGTATGATGTAATTCAGATTATGTACTTTTTTCCTAATAAGATAATGTAATATTATATACGGAATAACACATTAGAAACAAGATAAAAAAAGAATGGAAAAGAACAGATTATTCAGTGGGTGAGAATTCTCTTGAGCCGTAATAAGATTACTATATAACCATCTCGTAAAACAATCATGGTGAAATAAATAAATAATATAAATATTAGCAAAAAAATTAAGCAACTATGGAATAATAATGTAAGACGATCTTTTAAAATATACTCCCCCATTTTAGATATTTTTTATATTTAACTAAAATATTTTTAATAAAGAATATTATTTCCGTCCCATTGAAATGTTTACATATGAGTTATACATAAAGATTAAAAAATTAAAAAAGAGGGAAATTGTATTTAATATTATTATAAGATAAAGTAGAGAGTAAAACATATCCAATTAAACAAAGCGTATATTATTGACTGAAATACGGAAAAAAAAAAAAAAAAAAAAAAAAAAAGTAAGGTTCTGTTTAGCAAGGCGTTTAAGGTAGCTTATTTGGCCGAATTAGCTTTTTTTTTACAAAAATTCTAGGTAGCTTATTTACTTGCAAGTGTTTGACAAGTAGCTTTTTTGACAAAAATTTCATGTATCTTCTTTATTTGCAAGTTTTTGGCAAATAGCTTATTTGCCAAAATAAGCTACCCGAAATGAAATGCTACATGGGCTAGCATTTCACATTTCAGGTACATGATCTTATATTATTCTCTTTTTACCCCTTCAATCTATAAAATTAAATATTTATCATATTTGTTTATGTAATTTCACATAAAATCAGCAAACTTTTCAGCTAGTTTGCCAAACATTGATTGTTTATAAAATCAGTTACCTTATCAGCCACCTTTTCAAGTTTCACTTTTCATTTTTCAGTTACTTTTTTCAGGTTTCGGTTACCTTTTCAGATAGTTTTACCAAACAGCGCATAAACGTATCCAATAAATAAAAAATATTTTTAATAAATAATACTCCTTCCGTCCCATTAAAATGTTTACATATGTTTTATACACAAATACCAAGGTATAAAGAGATGACAATTGTATTTGATATTATTAAAAGATAAAGAAAAGAGTAAACATATCCAATTGTAAAAAGTGTAAATTAATGACTGAAACATCACACCCGTAAACATTGGCGGACCGGGGGGTGCGCATAGCACCGCACGTGCACCCCCTCGATTTGTGGAAATATTTTTTTAAAATAAAAATCAAGTGCTTATAAGATACTTCATATACTATTAGCGCCTTTAATTAAATAAATAAGTAATAGTGGTCTAGTGGATAAGACCTCTATATTTGGGGGAAAGAGTGAGAGTTTGAATCCCAGTTCTTTTTATTATAATTTATTTCCCATCTAAAGTCTCTTACCTAGTTCAGTGGCCTATTTCTTTGTTTTCGTTCACTCGATGTTATCATTCATTCATTCCCTTCTAAGTTCTAAAGTCTTTTTCATTTTCATTATGTTTTCTCTTTTCATTCACTTGCTATTGTTATGATACTAGTATATATCCCACGCGATTGTGCGGTTTTTTAAATTAAAATATTACAGACATAACTCTATTTGAAATTTATTTATATAATTTACTATTATTATTGTTTTGTATTAACAGGTAGAAAAGAGAAGGTTCAACAATTTTACTTCTAATAAGATTGTCGTTTTTACTGAAATATTGTTAACTTTATTTGAAAAAAAAAATTGTTTTACCATTATATCCACTAAAAGCATAATATAAATATGAAATAGTGACATTGATAATACAAAGTTAGTATACACTAATTAATATTTTTTTTTAAAACAACTAAAATTAAATGTTCATGTACTATATAGCAGAGATAGATATTAACTTTGAATGTAAGAAAAATATATATATAATTTTTGTTATTGATGACAAAATATCTATGAATACTATTAACTTGCAATGCATAAGTTATATCAAAAGACATAATATTAGAGTTATTAAGAAAACGTTTGCTAAAAAAGTGTTCGTGATCATCATATTTGGATAAAAAAATAACAGTAAAATATTTCAATCGCATAATACGTATAATTTAATTTATGTAACAAAATCAGAATATCCTATAAATATGTCTATACAAATTGAAAAAATATCATATACCATTTTTATAAAGAATGGAGTTTTTTATTGTTTGGAATCGTAAACCTAGTTGTAAATATGATATAAAGAAGTTTATTTATAGAATAAATCATTTAGGGGGGAAACTTTTAGTAAGCTCTTAATCTTTTAGTATATAGGGGATTCATTACCCATAATTATTATGTAAGACGGGTTTACGCTAAATTAGTGTAAGCCGCCTTATAATTTTTCCTAAATACCCTCTCATAATTTCACCAAGTTAACATGTGATAATGAATAATGGATAATTCATAGAAGACAAAATAATTGAATGAAAAAGTAAAAAAAAAACTTTTCCTTTCATTATGGTGTTATTCTTTTTGCTACAAAAAATTTGGTTACATAGATGGTTGTGAGAAAATGATTTATTAAGAAGAAAGTTTATAAATCGGGAATAAGAATTGTCATGTATTAATCGATCGGTAAGAAAATGCGATGCAGTTTTTTGTAAGTGTGCACTCTCATTACTTAAGCTCTGGGTCCGCCACTGCCCGTAAAGATATCCAATAAATAAAAAATATTTTTTAATAAAGAATAATAAATTACAAAAATGATTGAGACCAAAGATTGTGAAGTACTCCGTAGAATCTACTATATACTAATCCACAAACATTTAGAGCCTTTCTATTGGCTGCATGAATTCAGAAATAGTGGGCCTCACATCAAAACTAAAACATTAATTACCCTCTCTCCTCTTCTGATTTATTTAGACTATGTTTACATATTTACAAACTCTGTTTACATATTTTATTTTCATACACAATTCCATAATTTTTTTCATATTCCATAATTTTTTTCATATTCCATGATTAAAAAAAAATTATAAACTAATAATTTCATGCAAAACAAAGTCCAAAAATTAAAATTACAATACTCTTGCAACTAAAAAAAATAATTTCAATTTCAAACAATTAATAATTAATAATTAATAATTAAAATTACAATACTCTTGCAACTTAAAAAATTTCTCAGACGGAACTATAAATTGCTTGATGAGACGGAACTATAAATTGCTGGATGAATATACCTGTAAAAAGGCAATACTTGATGAGACAGAACTATAAATTGCTGGATGAATATACCAATTAGAAACCTTTAAAATCCTAATTTATAAAAAGTGCTGATTCTCGATGAAAAAAATTGAAAATTACGACATTACGAGAATCGTATGTTCTGGAAGCAGCACAAGTGCACATTAAACTTTATCAGTCGACAACATTAGCAATTAATTTATTTATATACAAAATGTATACATTAATCATAACTCTTAGAGATAAAAAAAAGATAATTATCAACTAATGTTTGATCAGTCGACAACATTAGCAATTAATTTATTTTGATCAGTCGACAACATTAGCAATTAATTTATTAATTTATAATTTATTTATATACAAAATGTATACATTAATCATAACTCTTAGAGATAAAAAAAAAAGATAATTATGAACTATGACATAATTGTGATGTAAATATAATTAATTTATTAATTTACAATTTATTTATATACAAATTGTATACATTAATCATAACTTTTAGAGATTTTAGAGATAATGTAGCGTAACGGGGTGATGAAATAAACAAAAATATGGTTAATATAATTGACAAGTATGATAATCCTAATTTATAAAAAGTGGTCATTCTTGATGAAAAAAATTGAAAATTACAACATTACGAGAATCGAATGTTCTGGAAGTAGCACAAATGCACAAATGTTTGATCAGTCGACAACATTAGCAAAGAATATGCTCTTTTACTGCTGGGACCATTACGTAGATAATTAAAAATCAAAATAAAAAATAAAAATAAAAAGCAAAAAAAACTGTCAGGATTACTCCATACACACATGAGGGAAACCCTGTACTACCCACTACCCCACTAGCTACCTAACTATCCTACTTTTGGAATATAAATAACAAACGTGACATAGAGTT